>CM035783.1:56100014-56125014 GCA_020466265.1 Siphamia tubifer
GGACGGACAGACTATAGATGAACGTCCATATATAAATGAAGGAAGGGGGGGCTGGTCCAGACAGGCAGGGGCGGTGGTCCGGGGTCACAGGTCGGCACAGGCGAGAAACTGCAGATCCTGTCGTCCATGGCTCCCGTGCAGACACTGTCAGGAAAACCACCACTCCCCCCAGGGGGGGAGGGGGTAAAGGGGACACCAGGTGACTAGTCATGAACAGACTTGGTATGAAAGATAGGTTATAAAAATGACAGAAACAGGTGTGAGGGAGAGAAAGAGAAGGAAGAACTCAGTGTCTGTACTTCCCCCAGCATTCTAACTCCTAGGGCAGCCTAGACTGAACTGTGACTCATACATCACATAATTTTTTAACTAACCTGACCATAGTCTTTCTCGAACAGGAATGTTTTAAGCCTAATTTTAAATGTAGAGACTGTGTCGGCATCTTTAATATTAAAGGGAAGATGATTCCATAAGACAGTAACCATGGTAACTAAAGGCTCTAGCTCCTACTGTACTTTTAGAAACCCTAGGAACTTTCAATAAACCTGCATTCTGAGAACGAAGGGTTCTATTGGGTTGGTACGGAACCAGATCATCTTTAAGATAAGAGGGGCCCATACCATTAACCCCTGACCTCTGACCCCTAACCCTAACCCATACCATTAATGGTTTTATATGTAAGGAGGAGGATTTTAAATTTAATTCTAGACTCAACTGGTAGCCAATGAAGGGTTTGGAGCACAGGGGTGATAGGGTTAGGGGTCAGGGGTCAGGGTTTGGAGCACAGGGGTGATGTGTTCTCTTCTATTTGATCCTGTTAATAATCTTGCTGCTGCATTTTGAACCAGTTGAAGCTTTTTAGGGAATATTTAGGACACGCTACAAGTAAGGAGTTACAATAATCTAATCGTGATGTAACAAATGCATGAATTAATTTTTCTGCAGTCGTTTTAGACAGAATATTCCTAATTTTGGCTAATGTTGCGCAGGTGAAAGAAGGCTGTTCTACATGTTTGGTTAATGTGCATTTTGAATGAAAGATCTGGATCAAATAAAACTCCTAAATTTTTAACTGTGGCACTGGGTGTTACACTTAAGTTGTCTACAGTATCTATGTGGTCAGGTAGGGAGTCTCTCGCATTTTTAGGACCAATTATAACGACTTCAGTTTTTTCAGGGTTCAATAAAAGATAATTGTCACTCATCCAAGTTTTTATGTCTTGGACACATGTACTTAGTTTATCTATTTGTCTGGTCTGATCAGGTTTAATCGATAAATATAGCTCTGTGTCATCTGCATAACAATGAAAATTAATGCCATGATTTGTAATGATGTTACCTAAAGGGAGCATATATAGTGTAAACAAAATAGGCCCAAGGACTGACCCTTGGGGCACGCCATAATTAACTCTGGAGGACTGCGATGATTGTTGATTGACGTTAACAAATTGGTAGCGATCAGATAAATATGATTTAAAGCAGCAGAGGGTTGCTCCTCTAATACCTATATCACATTCTAATCTGTGCACTAAGATACTGTGGTCAATGGTGTCAAAGGCTGCACTAAGGTCTAATAACACCAGGACCCATATTAATCCCATGTCAGCGGCTAATAATAAGTCATTAGTAACTTTAACTAACGCTGTTTCAGTGCTATGATGGGCACGAAAGCCAGACTGAAACTGTTCAAATAAACTATTATCCTGCAGGAATTGGCACAGCTGTTTAACTATTACTCGTTCTAAAACCTTTGACAGGAAGGACAAATTGGATATAGGCCTATAATTGGCTAAAATGTCAGGATCTAGGGTAGGCTTTTTCAGAATTGGTTTAATAACAGCATATTTAAATGACTGTGGCACATATCCAGTAGTTAATGAAGTGTTAATTATATTTAGGACAGTGCTAATAATTAGGGGCAGAATCTGTTTAAAGAGTTTAGTTGTAATTGGATCTAAGAGGCAGGTGATGATTTGGAAGACATGATAATAGATATGACATCAGTTTGGTCTACAGTGGTGAAATTATTTAGTGTTACAGAGGGATTTATAAAAAGGCCTAGGTTTGAAACCACTGCTTTTTCTGATCTAATATTTGGGAGAAATGTGTCTATTTTGTCTCTAATAGTTGATATTTTATTGTTAAAGAACTGCAGGAAATCATCAGAATGGAGCGTGGATGGAATAACTGGTTCCACGGAGGTGTGTCTGTTTGTCAGTCTGGCTACAGTACTGAACAGGAATCTAGGATTATTCTGGTTTTCTTCTATTATGGATGAGTAATATCTAGTTTTGGCTGTACGCAAAGATGGATTATACTTTATTAAGCTATTTTTCCTGGCATTGAGAGAATCTTCTAAGTTGGATCGCCTCCATTGCCTCTAATTTACGTGTTGTTTGTTTAATGGAGCGAGTGTCAGCGTTGTACCATGGGGAGGTTCATCTAATCTTAGTAGTTTTTAACTTGAGGGGGGCAACTATATCTAACGTAGTTTTTAATGTGAGCATGGTACTATCGACTAACTCATCACTTATACTGGGACTAAATGTGTCCTTTACATAATCACATGACATAGACACAATTAGTGACTGAATTAACTCTTTATACTTTGAGACAGCACGGTCACATAGTATCCTTTTCATTTGCATTTTAATCACTGAGGTAGAAATATCCTCAAACAAAACCTGGAAGGTCATTAAAAAGTGATCTGAGAGTATGGGATTATGGGGAAAAACGACGAGGTCATTAATTTCAACAGCAAGTGTTAAGATCAGATGGAGGGTGTGTCTGTGAATGTGGGTTGGTTTATGAACATTTTGGATAAAGTCTAATCCGTCTAGTAGGTCACTAAATGCATTACTAAGAGAGTCAGCGTTGTTATCAACATGTATGTTCAAATCACCAACTATTATAATCCTATCCCAGTTCAACACTACACTGGATAGAAAGTCAGAAACTTCTAATAAAAACTGTGAATAAGGGCCAGGAGGAACATAAACTAGGACAAAAAGGACTGGTTTTTGGTTTCTGCAGTTGGGGAAAGTAATGGATGAAACTAGACTTTCAAAGGAGTGGTAAGTGGGATTAGTTTTATGATTAATTTTAGGGCTAAGACCTAAACTGGAGTGGGATATTATTGCCACTCCTCCACCACCACCACTGGTTCTGGCTGTGTGATAGTTCACATGTGTTGGTGGCGTGGATTCATTTAATGCGACATATTCATCCTGCTGAAGCCAGGTTTGAGTCACAGCTAAAATATCAATTTTGTAATCACTAATTAGATCGTTTATTAACAGAGATTTGGAAGAAATAGATCTAATATTGATCAGTCCACATTGGATAAAATTGTTAGGTGTTCTTTTAATCTGATTATTACTTAAAACTATTTTTATTAAATTATTTGATCTCACTCCTATAGGTTTTTTAATATTAGGTTTATTATTAACTATACGGGGTTTATTATTAACTACACAGGGAATAGATGCAGTCTTTCTATTATTTACTACATGGTGGGTTTTTGACAGCTCAGAGTAAAGTGGATGCACAGAGAAGTGTTTTACACTACGACTCTGCGCCTGGGCCCACACTCCGGATTGTCATTGTCTATATAGTGACTATAGAGGGTCTATATAGTGACTATAGAGGGTCTATATAGTGACTATAGAAGGTCTAAATAGTGACTATAGAAGGTCTATATAGTGACTATAGAGGGTCTATATAGTGACTATAGAGGGTCTATATAGTGAACTATAGAAGGTCTAAATAGTGACTATAGAAGGTCTATATAGTGACTATAGAAGGTCTATATAGTGACTATAGAAGGTCTAAATAGTGACTATAGAAGGTCTAAATAGTGACTATAGAAGGTCTATATAGTGACTATAGAAGGTCTAAATAGTGACTATAGAAGGTCTATATAGTGACTATAGAAGGTCTATATAGTGACTATAGAAGGTCTAAATAGTGACTATAGAAGGTCTAAATAGTGACTATAGAAGGTCTATATAGTGACTATAGAAGGTCTATATAGTGAACTATAGAAGGTCTAAATAGTGACTATAGAAGGTCTATATAGTGACTATAGAAGGTCTATATAGTGACTATAGAAGGTCTATATAGTGACTATAGAAGGTCTATATAGTGACTATAGAAGGTCTATATAGTGAACTATAGAAGGTCTATATAGTGAACTATAGAAGGTCTAAATAGTGACTATAGAAGGTCTATATAGTGACTATAGAAGGTCTATATAGTGACTATAGAAGGTCTAAATAGTGACTATAGAAGGTCTATATAGTGACTATAGAAGGTCTATATAGTGACTATAGAGGGTCTATATAGAGGGGGGGGGTGTTTTTCATTTACACAAAGCCCCCCCCCCACACACACACACACACACACACACACACACACACACACACACAGTCAGGTGACCAAAGACAATGGCTTCTGGTCCTGGAATTTTCTGTGTCTGTGTAAACACAAGGTTTGCTGTGATTGGTTCCACAGAATCAAAGCAAAGTTTAACATGAAAAGATGAAACATGACTTTAACATTTCTATCTGTGGTTGTAACGGGTTCACCAAAGTGGATGAAGACCAAGTTAATTAATTGAAGAGATTAGCATGAAAAGGTTCATTTCCCTTCATCTTTTGTAAACACTTAACTATCATCTGTTACAATATCAGAGACGAGCTCATGAAATAAATGAAAAAGTTGGATGAAGACAAAGTTGAATTTTATGAATTAAAGAGATGATGTTGAAAAGGTGTAAAAGCTAATGTTAGTAGCTCTACTATGATATAGCACATTATGGCCAAGTCTTTAAAAAGAGAAATGAACCTTAAATGAATGAACTTCGTCTTCTTCAGTTTTATTTTGATGAACCCATTTTATTTTAGGTAGGTAGTGAATTATCAGTGTTTCTGTCTCACTTATTTTGGGGGTTTGAACGTTTTTGCTTCTGCTTGGTTTCTGTTATTGCATCACGTTTCTCTTGCAGCTTTCATTTGTTTTGTTTGTTTGTTTGTGTTTTTTTCTTTCTTGTGTTTTGTCGATGCGCTGCCTTTGCTCATGTCTACCACCGTACATTGTTCTGACAAAACAGTGCTTTAAAAAAAAAACTGTCTTTGATGTCACATGATGCACACAGGAGTTAGAAGTGGATTGTTTTTGATAACTTTTAATGGTAGAATAATTAATTCCATAACTATATGTGACCCACCACCACCAAACCAGGCATAAGTGGCACTGAGCCGTTCAGAGCTACAGCCAAATTTAGGCTGGAAGGTGATTTGTTATTAGTGTTTACACCTTATCAAAAAACGGTACCTTAACACCTCTATGTTCACTTCCTGTGGTCATTACATTGAAATCCAATCAATAAAGGTGTTTATTGAGTCAATTATTTAAGCGGTGACAAAAGTTCAGGTATTGCTGAGCAAAGACAAAGACGACTTCCACCTCTTTTCGCCGAACAAAACGATCTCCGTTCCGTGGGTAAACACCCAAGTGTTTGGTACGAGGTAAAAGCTTATATTGAATGTTCTGTCCAATGGTGTAAGCCAAATGATTATAATACGTCACACTTCTGTCCTATTATTATAATATATAAAACTTCTGTGACATGTCCATCAGAGTGTCCTTTAACATCTGTCAACAATTTGTGTCAATCGGATACAAATTATTATGCGTTGCTAAGGACTTCCTACCCCAAAACAGTCCAAAACTTTAACGGACAATATCTAAAAATATGCAAATTGTAAAATATGTCCAAATGTGGATATTAAAATGACCATAACTTTGGTTCTACTTGTGATAGAAACATCATTTTTTCACCATCTTAAACCTTAGTTTCCACTCTACCAAGATACACACATAACTCTGTTTGGATTTACACACACTTATGCCTGGTTTACTGGTGGTGGGTCACACATGATGTTTACATTTACATGTAATGGTGACTTTTAATTTTTTTTTTTTTTACCAAAGACATGACACATAACTTGCACATAGCTCATGCCACACAAAACACACGTTTCAGGTATTTTACATGCTCACTGAATAAATATTATAGTGCATTAATAATCACATTAACATTGCACATTCTATTAACACTGTACAAGCTCTGTTTTAATAAACCAACTTCAATCTGCTGAAGTCTGACTCCAGTTCGTTTCACTACAAACCACAGTTTAACATTATGTTTTTGGTGACAAAAGTGCTTCATAAAACAATAAAACAACTAAAGCACTAAATACTACAGCACGTGTTCTTCTACTACATGTCTATTCTTTCCACATATGAACTTTATTGTATGGAATAAATCTTCCTAAGTGTAATAATTACATTTTTATTTTCCAAATGGGTCTGTGCCTGCACAGAATCACAGTAAATAACATGAACAAAGTGAAATAAATGTGTCATTTTAACATCATTAGGCTTTAGTTTGTCATTTACATGTGTATTTTATAGCTTACAAATACACAAAATATTTAGTAATAGAATATTTTTAGGCCTTTCGTTGTGGATCATGTCCAGCTCAAGGCCTATTGAGTCCACTGTGATCTCAAATTTGACCCCCTGAACATGAAATATATATAGTTTCGTAAAAGTTGGTAAAGAAATGTGTCTACAGCGCCCCCTTGAATAGTTGGAACCAAAAAAAACCCTATGATGGCCACGCCCATAAACCAACAGGAAGTCCACCTTCTTTGAATTTTCCAAAATGCGGAGTCATCGTTCTCACTGTCATCGGAACTTAATGAACTCCTCCGTTTTTGTGCTACGACAAGGACAGTAAATGTGACCACGACATAAACACTCACAGTTCTACACAACATTCTACACAACATTCTACACAACATTCTACACAACATTCTACACAACATTTCATATAAGTCACTCTATAGAGCCCCCTACATATTTATACAAAAGCGTGCATTTCTGGCAGAATATCGCATCTCGCCCACAGTATGACGTCAAGCCGCTGCCGGCTGTTGTCGGTGGTCGTGAGGGGAGGCGGTGGCGAGGGACGGCGAAGGCCTTTGAGGACACTTGTGGTTTTAATTAAAATTGTACTTATGTCTCTTTGGACATTTCAGGATGTTCATATTTGTTTGTTCCTTCATCTTCCGCTTTATCAGGGTCAGAGGTCATGGGGGCAGCAGCCTAAGGGTCAGAGGTCATGGGGGCAGCAACCTAAGGGTCAGAGGTCATGGGGGCAGCAGCCTAAGGGTCAGAGGTCATGGGGGCAGCAACCTAAGGGTCAGAGGTCATGGGGGCAGCAGCCTCAGTAAAGCAGCCCAGGCTTCCCTCAGCCAGCTCTTCCAGAGGAATTCCGAGGCATTCCCAGTCCAGCCCAGAGTTATAATCCCTCCAGCGTGTCCTGGTTCAGCCCCAAGGTCTCCTCCCGGATGTACGTGCCCGTAACCCCTCCCTGGGGAGGGGTTCCGGGCACTAGATGCCCCACCCACCTCAGCTGGCTCCTCTGGATGTGGAGGAGCAGCGGACCTACTCCCAGTCCTTTCCAGATGTCCCGGCTTCTCACCCTATCTCTAAAGTCCTCTGCATGCTCTTGGGACAAAGTGTGGGGAGAACATGACGTGTCAAATCAAAAAGTCAGGGACGCAAACAAAAAGGCTGAAGTCGTAACAAAGGAAAAAGACAAAAAAAATAAACTGACAAAGATGAGAAGGTAAATATTTTACACTATCTGAGCATTTTTTTCATTACAATCTGATATTTTTGCTTTGACTTATTTTTTTTTGGTTTAATTTTTTTGTTTGGTATTTTGAATTGATATTTTTGCTAGTACTTCTAAACCTTCACTTGTGTCACATTAAATATAAACTATTCTGAAGTGCAACAGCACACACACAAAAAGTTGTATTTCAGAAGAGCCAAATATTACACATTTGTAATACTCATCAACCATCTGTTGATCTAGACAAATGTGGTGTGCGTTACCATGGTAACGCTCCAGCAAACATAACCCAGTCAAGTATTTAGGTCCAAAACACACGTCAGATCAACAAAGAAACTGCAGGAATATTTGTCCAACCTGACATCTATGTTTTCCATTTTCCATGAAGATACTGGCCAGAACTATTCTATTTTTTTTTTGCCAGGGTAGCTGGAATTTTAATTTGGCGGGGTATTTTTCCTGCGTTTTAATCAAAATCACCCTAGAATGGTAGAAAGTTAACAGATATAAAAACCCCTTTTATGTGATTAAAAACTAATTAAATATGAATAATAGTCAGAGGTGGTCAAAGTACTCACAATCTGTACTTAAGTAGAAGTACAGGTACTGGTGTGGAAAAATACTCTGGTAAAAGTAGAAGTATTAATTTAACAGCTTTACTGAAGTAAAAGTAAAAAAGTACAACTTCTGAACTGAAATAAAGTAAAAAGTAAAACTGCTTTTGTTTTTTTGCTATGGATTGAATAATACTGATTTAATATCCAAAATAAAGCCTTTAAAAGTGAGTTATTCATTGGGTCATGGTACTCAGTTTTGTGGGTATGGACAGAAAATTTAGGAAAAATGCAAGTTATAAGTCGGAGATAAAAAAAAAAAAAAAAAAAAGAAATTTGAGCTTTAAAAAAATTGTGAGATAAAAAGTCAAAAATTATGATATAGTCAGTTATAATTTCTGAATTACTGCTTATTTTTCATACTGTCACATTTGTTTAGTTTGAAAAAGTAATGAGTCTATTCTGAGAATGTAATGTAAAGAGTATAAAGTACATATATTTATATAAATTAAAGAGTATAAAGTACATATATTTATATAAATTAAAGAGTATAAAGTACATATATTTATATAAATTAAAGAGTATAAAGTACATATATTTATATAAATGTAAAGAGTATAAAGTACATATATTTATATAAATGTAAAGAGTATAAAGTACATATATTTATATAAATTAAAGAGTATAAAGTACATATATTTATATAAATTAAAGAGTATAAAGTACATATATTTATATAAATTAAAGAGTATAAAGTACATATATTTATATAAATTAAAGAGTATAAAGTACATGTATTTATATAAATTAAAGAGTATAAAGTACATATATTTATATAAATGTAAAGAGTATAAAGTACATATATTTATATAAATGTAAAGAGTATAAAGTACAAATATTTATATAAATTAAAGAGTATAAAGTACATGTATTTATATAAATTAAAGAGTATAAAGTACATATATTTATATAAATGTAAAGAGTATAAAGTACATATATTTATATAAATGTAAAGAGTATAAAGTACATATATTTATATAAATTAAAGAGTATAAAGTACATATATTTATATAAATGTAAAGAGTATAAAGTACATATATTTATATAAATGTAAAGAGTATAAAGTACAGATATTTATATAAATTAAAGAGTATAAAGTAATTATATTTATATAAATTAAAGAGTATAAAGTAATTATATTTATATAAATTAAGGAGTATAAAGTACATGTATTTATACAAAAATTTCAGCAGTAAAAGTAAAACGTTTCCAGAAAAATAAACACTCAAGTAAAGTACAGATACCTAAAAAATCTACTTAAGTACAGTAAAGGAAGTACTTGTAATTAGTTACTTTCACCTCTGATAATAGTCATGGGATATGGTCCTTGTCTTTATTGTGTATCATTCATTAATTTTTCAAAATAAAACCAAAAAGAAGACAAAGAAACAAGTTGTTTCTTCATTATTTGTTTCCAAAACCAAAATGAAAAAACAGATAATGATAATTTTTCAGTTTTTCTTTTTGTGTTTAAATGAATAAGGAAAAAAAAAAAAGGATAACAGCTGTTTTCTGTATTTTTTTATGATTCATTTGAACACAAAGGTTGTTTTTTTTGTTTTATTCTTGGTTTTATTTTGAAAACCCAATGAATGAATGATACACAGATTCTTAGGGATCACCTTTATATCCCAGCATGCAATTTGCTCGGCATTCCCTTTTAGGTCATTTTTTGTTTGATTTTAACATTTCAACTAAAATAACGTTACATTAACATCCAACAATAAATATTACAATTGTGACGACAAAATGTAACCCTTGTGCGCTCCTTCGTTAAAGGCCCACAGACGGTGTCCTACAAGCGGGTCTTAAAAACCCAGATTCCAAAGTTCAGTTCCATAGACTCATCACCCCCCCGAGGATATTTGACTGTGTTCAGTAGTAAGCAATGGTACCATACAGTACGTATGAAAAGGTACATTTGTGGACCACCGGGTCACTTTGACCCGAAGGAGCGCACAAGGGTTAAAACAAAAATTGTAAAATAATTATAATATTTCAGTCCTAAGAATGTGTTTAAATGTGTCTGTTAGGTGTGTGCATTATAATAATAATAATGGATTAGATTTCTATAGTTCTTTTCAAGGCACTCAAAGCACTTCACATTATTGATCCATTATTCATTCACTCTCACATGTTCCCTCTGGTGGTGGTAAACTACATATGTAGTCACAGTTGCCCTGGGGCAGACTGACAGAAACGTGGCTACCCCTCTGACCACCACCCAACATTCATACTCATTCATACACCAGTGTGAGTGACACTGGAGGCAAGTGTCTTGCCCAAGGACACAACGGACTGACTGGAATCGAACCCTTCGGTCAATGGACGACCCGCTCTCCCAACTGAGCCATGACCGTCCCATTATCTGCGTAGCCATTGGTTCTGTTTTTATTAGCCTGGCTCTCTGATTGGGTCAGAGCGCTGGTCTCTGGGTGCCAGGTGGTCTTAGTCTTCATCAGGTTCCTGCGGTGGTAGAACAGATAACCTGGGAGCAGGAAGCCGCTCAACGAGAAGATGAGGAGGCCCAGGTTGATCTGTTGGACAAATGGAGTCAGAGGTTGAATAATAAGAATAAAATAAGAAGCAGTCAGTCACAGACGGCAGAGCTCTGCAAAAACAAGGTGGTAATAATAACGTTGACATTAAGGCCCCGTCCCATTTGTCCCCCTTAAAACTTCCACTTGGTTTTAAGTGCCCCTAAAAAGTAAATTCCACTCATCAAGGGGAAATAATTCCCCCTGAAAATGGGACACCACTCGCCAAGTGAACGTAACAAACGTGCTGACGTCACACGCTGACAAGTCTACCCCGCCAAATATGAAACCACCCCTCCGCGAGACTGACATCAGCTGACTACTATTTACACGGAGGACAAATGGCGGTCCCAGCTGTGTTACCTGTTGTGTTGGTTCTGTTTATTTACCTTCGGGATGCGCAGAGAAGAAATGCGGCAAACAGAAGACGCATTCGCCGTCTACTTTGCCTTTCAGTCTTGTCTCAGGTATGTTGATTTATTTAAATATTTGGATGTATTTTTTCTTCAATAGTTGGCGATTTATAACATTAACGTTAGCATTAGCGCTAGCTTGACAAGGTAACATTACCGGTCATAGAAATACCGGTCAGAAATCAGTCGGCTCGCTGAGCTCGCAGTGCATCATGGGTAATTTCATCTTCCACTCAAAACGAAGTCCGCAACCAACCTCACTACATTTTGAGGGTTGATTTTAAGGGCAAAATCGCACTCCCACTTGCTCCCCTAGGTAATGGGACACCCTACCCCTACACATGAACGCACAAAATCTAGGGTCCGATGTACATGAAAACAGCATGGGTGTGCCACAGGGATCAGTGCTTGGTCCATTGCTGTTCTCTATGTACATCAATGACCTCCCGAGCTGCTGCCCAGGTGTCAACTGCCAGATGTATGCTGATGACACAATTATCCATGTGACCAGCAAAACATCTAGTCTGGCAGGCGAGCGTCTGACGCAGGCTCTTTTTAACATATCTGAGTGGCTTGAGTTATCTCACTTAACTCTTAATATCAAAAAAACTGTGTCCATATGTTTCTCTATGCAAAATAAGCCCCTTACTCACGACGGATTCAAGGTTAGGATTAAGGGGGAAATCATTGATATTGTAAATGAGGTGAAGTATCTAGGTATCATCCTGGACAAACACCTAAAATTTAATAGTCAGGTTACATATATTTGTAACAAGGTCAGACCAAATCTGAACTGTTTCCGATTTATTAGAAGGAACCTGTCAATGCAAGCTGCAAAGTTATACATGCATGCAATGATTTTCTCCCACCTATCATACTGTATCACCTCATGGTCACAGGCTTCTCCAACAACTATGAAACCTATAGTTTCAATTTACAAGCAAACAATTAAAATCATGGACCAGAAACCAATGAGGTGGCATCATTGCCAAATAGTAAAGAAGCACAGCCTTTTTACCTTTGACAGTTTTGTCAATTTTAGTATTCTTACTTTTTTTTTTAGATGTCTAAACGGTCATGTCTCAACACTGTTCTCTGAGGTGGCTATCAGGCGTCAGAGTTCTCACAGAGTCACGCGAGCTGCCACTAGCGGTGACTGTTTAGTTCAAAGATGCAAGACCTCCTTCTGTCAGTCTGCTATCTCTGTAAAGGGGGCTAAACTTTGGAACTCTCAGCCAACAGAGCTCAAACTAGAAACCAACAGAACTGTTTTTTATAAAGGACTCAAACACTGGCTAAAGTCTAGACAACAGTGTACACATGAAGGGTCTTAGCTGGCTGACTGCTTGATTTTACTGCCTTCACTCTGTAGTTTGTTTGTTTGTTTGTGTTTTTTTTTTTTTCTATTTTTTTATTTATTGTGGTTATTTACTCAATTATTTAGTTTGTTTTTCCCTCTTATTTATCTTTACCTTCATTATACATTTTTTTTTTGTCTGTTTCCTTTTTTCTTGTTTCATATTTTAATAATTTTATATTACAAAAGCCTCCTGTGGACTAGTGTTGCAAATTAACATTTGTGCTAAAACACTTAATCAATGCATCTGGTTTGTCCAATGTAATTGTCATGTCCACATCAAATAAACATTTGATTGATTGGGTTAGGGGAAATTTTAGGGTTAGGGGGAGAAATGGGACAGGGCCATAATGACTTTTTAATGACTACAAAAATAAGAATGGGCCTAAAAGACATGAAATAACATCTCATTTTGTTTTGGTCAACAAAAACTAAAACATTTTAGCAACATTTTTATTTATAGCCACATTTCGTCTCACTTTTATTTACATTATACATTTAATTATAATTATCGTCATCAGACAAACATTTACATCGAGTCTCGTCTTATTTTTGTCACATGATAAATGTTTGTTGAAAACAATATTCAGTCAAAATTTTCATTGAGGAAATCAACAGTACAGACAGTAAGGAAGTCTTTGACAGGAAAATGACCTTTCTTTTCCTGAATGTCATGTCATTTCACATTCAAAATTAGTATGGACATTTTAGAAACATCCAAACATTGGTATAGACATTTTTAGAAACATCCAAACATTGGTATAGACATGTCCATAGCTTCCATAAACAATGTTACGTTGCCACCAAGCTTTGATTTTTCAGTCATTTTTGATGAAATAAAGAAAATGGACATTCTATGATACTTGGTTAGTGAGAAAACTGATAAAACATTGTTCAAATGGGATTTTCCAGGTTAAATAAAAGCAGTACATATATACAAATACTTGTACATATATTATTTTATGGATCAATAAGAGTCCCTTAGAGGGTCTGAAAAAAAACCTGGGTTCAGTTCATGTCACCTGGTGTCCCCTTTCCCCCCTCCCCCCTCCTGGGGGGAGTGGTGACTCTCCTGACAGTGTCTGCACGGGAGCCATGGACGACAGGATCTGCAGTTTCTCGCCTGTGCCGACCTGTGACCCCGGACCACTGCCCCTGCCTGTCTGGACCAGCCCCCCTTCCTGCATCTTTATATGGACGTTCATCTATAGTCTGTCCGTCCATGGGAGTGGATCTGTCCTTCAATGTGGTTCTCCTCAACATTTCTTCTTTTTCCCACTGGGTTTGGAAGTTTTTTCTTGCCGAGGAGGGTCTAAGGACAGGGGGAGGGTCTAAGGACAGGGGGAGGGTCTAAGGACAGGGGGAGGGTCTAAGGACAGGGGATGCCTGGGACTTTTTTCATGTATCTCTGTAGTTGATTGTGTTTTTGTAAAGCCCTTTGAGACGACTTTGTTGTGATTTAGGGCTTTATAAATAAAATTGAATTGAATAGATGACCATTTCAATATTCCATTACTTATGACATCACTGCAACGTTGCGTAACAACCATGTTACATATTTTTGACCTTAATATGAAACTGTGTCAATAACCCTGATTTAAGGTCAAAGGTCACAAAGTTTGGAAATACTCCATTAGCTTCATATCATATGACGTGATGGAGCCATAGGTGTTGACCCATCTGATGTCTGAAGGTTAGGGGTCAAAGGTTAGGGTTATAGGTGTTGACCCATCTGATGTCTGAAGGTTAGGGGTCAAAGGTTAGGGTTATAGGTGTTGACCCATCTGATGTCTGAAGGTTAGGCGTCAAAGGTTAGGGTTATAGGTGTTGACCCATCTGATATCTGAAGGGTAGGGGTCAAAGGTCAGACCATGTGAATGAAAAAAACCTGAGATATTACCACTGATGTGTTTTAGCTGTTGACCTTTAGTGTGACCTTTGACCTTCATTGCTCAAAATCTAATGGGTTCTTCCTTGACCCATTATCTATCATTCCTGAAAGTTTCATCAAAATCCGTTCCGAACTTTTTGTGTAATCCTGCTGACAGACAGACAGACAGACAGACAGTCAGACAGACCCATATTAATACCTCCTTGGTGGAGGTAATAATAATAATAGATTACATTTACATTCTTTTTTGGCCACTCAAAGCCCTTTACATTTGTGACCCATTCACTCTCACATGCTCCCTCTGGTGGTGGTAAACTACATATGTATCCACAGTTGTCCTGGGGCAGACTGACGGCGTGGCAGCCATTTTGTGCCTATGGCCCCTCCCACCACCAGTGTGAGTGACACTGGAGGCAGGAGGGTGAAGTGTCTTTGCCCAAGGACACAATGGCACATGACTAGGATAGGGCAGCATTTGAAAAACCAACCCTTCAGTTACTGGACAATCTACCAACTGAGCCATGGCCCCGCCCCTAATATTCACTCGGAAAGATAACTTTGTGGCACCTGGAGGATTTAAATTCAAACTTTATGAACTAGTACGGTCCAAATACACAGTAAATGAACCAAAGACAAAAAAAGGGGGTTTAGTAAAAACATTCTGCCCTTTAAGTCAGTGTGTGTTGTGTGTGTCGTACCCAGTAGGGGTCGCCTTTGAGGGGTCCCACCATCACCATGAACAGAGGCTGCTGGAGCAAAGCAAAGGCGGCGCTGACCATGGACTGAAGGCCCGTCAACGTCCCAAAGTGGTTCGCTGGAAACCTGGAGAAGAAGGATGCAGGAAACATCACCAGTTTTATCATTATCATGACAAAAACCTCATAATTATGAGTTTTTTTCATGACAAAAAGTTGGAATTCTGAAGAAATTGGTAAAAAAATTTCTGACAAGAAAAAAATTAATTCTGAGGAAAGAATGAGTCACAATTATGAGAAGGCAGAATGAAAAAAGGTTTAGTGAAAGAACAAGGTTTATTTTATTAGAACGACTGGAAGTGAAACTGTTGAACAAACAGTTCAATTGTTATGAATATTTGAAATAAATAATACATTTAGAATGTGTCACATCAGGAGTTTAAGGGTTAATGTGTACAGTACAACTTTTATATTGTCTCATTAATAACATTACTTAATTAGGGAACTGTTTAAGATACACTATTAATTATTATTATTATTATTATTATTGTTGTTGTTTTTGTTGTTGTTGTTGTTGTTGTTCTTCTTCTTATTATTATTGTTATTATTATTATTTCCACTTTATATTGTTTATAGACAAATTCTTGTAGATATATTTAACATTTTATGTCATTTGTTCTGATACGACATAAGCACAACCGCTAATGTCTGAACTGATGCAACAACTACATTTATTATCTGTCTGTCTGTCTGTCTGTCTGTCTGTCTGTCTGTCTGTCTGTCTGTCTGTCTGTCTGTCTGTCTGTCGTAGAAGTCAAAATTATGAGATAAAAAGCCAACATGTATGAGAGTTAAGGCACCATCCTGAGGTAAATGCAGAGCAGGAACAGTTAAAAAAGTAAAATAAATACTGGAGATACTTTTCTATTCAGTCCAGGCTTTAAAATGACAGTTTAACTTGACTTTATTATCAAGTGTGTTCATTTAAAGGCTAATATTTGTGTTGTGTGCAGATAAATGTCACAGTTTACTTCCTAAAGTCTGGTTCAAATATATTATTGCTGTGATCTGCATCATTGTTCAGCTAGTATATGTCTGTCAGACTGGAATATGTACTGATCTGAAGCACTGTTGACTCCCCCTCTGTGGGGTTAAAAGATATAAAAAATAAATAAATACATGAATAAAATAAGTGAATGAATAGAAAAATAAAATAAAAAATAAGAGCAAAATGCAGACAACTTAGAAAAAGGAAAGAAAACAAAGAAAAAAAGGAAGAAAAAAGGGAAAAGAAGAAGAAGGGAGGAAAAAAGAAAACAATAAACAACAAAAAACTCTATTTGTTACCTACTTTCTTATCTGCTCATTTGTTTTTAGTTGTTTTTGTTTTGTTTTGTTTTTTGTATATATGTCTATGTTTAGTACTTCAGTTATTGATTATTGGTATTGTTATTATTATTTTATTTATCATCATTTTTGTACTATGCACTATATTACTATAAGATGAATTTAGGTTATTGGGGAAGTGAAGAAGGGGTAGAATTAAATAAACTTATGCTTCATCCTACTTTTCGAACATGTCATTGTTATTATTATTGTTGCTGTGATCTGGAGGCATCATTGTTCACCTGGTCTGGTGTTTACAAAAAATATATGACTGAAATAAACTAAATATCGAAGGATCACAATTTACATGGAATCTAGACCCAAAACAATGGAAAGGAATTGAATTGGCATAAAATCACATGGTCCCAGCCCTAATATTTAGAAACGACTTTTCATTATTAGTCATTTAAATCAGGTGTGAGGACTCACACAGCGGCGTAGAGACCTCCACAGCAGGAATGGATGAAACCTCTGACGATGGTGTGGAGAACAAACGACACAATCTGACAGAAAAGATCAAAAAGGCAACGTTAGGAATTAAAATGTCACAATCCATGACATAAAAATAAAAATGTATGAGATAAAAAGTCAGAACACAATAATAAGCACATGCACAGGTTTTATTTGTTCAGTTTTGCACTGACCTGAAGGAGGAGGTTATCAACGAGGGAGATGATTCCAAAGGTGACGAGCAGGACGTTAGTGAAGACGAACGCTCGCATGGCATTGGTCACTTTCTGGATCTTCTTGTCTCTTTTAGGGGTTTCTGATTGGCTGAAGGTGAACACATGTTTAAACACATACAACTCAGACTTTATGTACATATACATTATATAAATTTACTTATATATACCCACATTGTACCATTCCAAGACAACACGTCAAAATGACGTGTTGTCTAGAGCCTTTAGTTACCATGGTTACTGTCTGATGGAGCTAGAGCCTTTAGTTACCATGGTTACTGTCTGATGGAGCTAGAGCCTTTAGTTACCATGGTTACTGTCTGATGGAGCTAGAGCCTTTAGTTACCATGGTTACTGTCTGATGGAATCATCTTCCCTTTAATATTAAAGATGCAGACACAGTCTCTACATTTAAAATTAAGTTGAAAACATTCCTGTTTGAGAAAGACTATGGTCAGGTTAGTTAAAAATGATGTGACTCATATATCATGTATACATGATGTATGAGTCACAGTTCAGTCTAGGCTGCCCTAGGAGTTAGAATGCTGGGGGAAGTACAGACACTGAGTTCTTTCTTCTCTTTCTCTCTCTCACACCTGTTTCTGTCATTTTTATAACATATCTTTCATACCAAGTCTGTTCATGACTAGTCACCTGGTGTCCCCTTTCCCCCCTCCCCCCCGGGGGGAGTGGTGGCTCTCCTGACAGTGTCTGCACGGGAGCCATGGACGACAGGATCTGGAGTATCTTGCCTGTGCCAACCTTTGACCCCGGACCACTGCAGACCACCTGCCTGTCTGGACCAGCCCCCCCTCCTTCATTTATAAATGGACGTTCATCTATAGTCTGTCCGTCCATGGGAGTGGATCTGTCCTTCAATGTGGTTCTCCTCAACATTTCTTCTTTTTCCCACTGGGTTTGGAAGTTTTTTCTGCTGAGAAGGAGGGTCTAAGGACAGGGGGAGGGTCTAAGGACAGAAGGAGGGTCTAAGGACAGAAGGAGGGTCTAAGGACAGGGGGAGGGTCTAAGGACAGGGGGGGGGGTCTAAGGACAGAAGGAGGGTCTAAGGACAGGGGGAGGGTCTAAGGACAGAAGGAGGGTCTAAGGACAGGGGGAGGGTCTAAGGACAGGGGGAGGGTCTAAGGACAGAAGGAGGGTCTAAGGACAGGGGGAGGGTCTAAGGACAGAAGGAGGGTCTAAGGACAGGGGGAGGGTCTAAGGACAGGGGGAGGGTCTAAGGACAGGGGGAGGGTCTGAGGACAGGGGGAGGGTCTAAGGACAGGGGATGCCTGGGACTTTTCATGTATCTCTGTAGTTGATTGTGTTTTTGTAAAACCCTGTGTGACGACTTTGTTGTGATTTAGGGCTTTATAAATAAAATTGAATTGAATTGAAAAATGATGAGATTATGAGAAGGGGTCTTCGTCCCACTCTTTTTAAGGTATCATTTTCCAGGAGCTTTTTCAGAAAATTCATGACAGTATTTGGTCATAAAGTCGGACTCTTTAGTCACAAGTTTCTGTGACTATGTAAGGACTTTGGGAAGTCTGTGATATTAATCCAAACTAAATACAAACAAAACTCAATAAATCTAAAGTGTATAGTGCAGTGGTGGGATATCTATTTGTCTCATGTTACTTAAAATTCAGAAGAAATGTTTTTTGTAAATAAAAAAACTCTCCAAACAGAACTAAATGAATTTCCCTTCTCTGATGAGGTCAGTGGATAAATGTACAAATGTATTGTTTTCCATAAAGACATTATCTAATAACGTTCTCTGGGTTCTTCACAGAACAAAAGTCCATTGAACATAAACTCCTTGGTCTTAACAGGTCCAGGTTCAGCTCAGTTATCAGAGCAGAATCTCTGTCAAAGTTCTTCTGTTAAACTAGTCACTAATTAATAGTTAATAATGAAAATAGTTAAAAACTGAGGAAATACAAATACACACACATGAAAAAAAATCTAAATGCTCTCTGGTATTGTTCAGGGGGCGGGACCAAATGTGGAGGCGGGCCGCGGGCCGCAGTTTGGGGACCAGTGATGTAGACTGTTAAGTGTCATTTGTTTTAAGTCAGACATGCAGAACGTCTTAGTCTAATTCATTTTTTATCAGACTGTTTACTTTGTTTCAGTGAATTTATTCCTTTAATGCTATGACCAATGTCTTTAAACTGACTACCCTCACTAAACAATTAGCTGTATGCTAACACATAATGGAAATCACCATTAACAAGCTAGCACAAATTAGCATAGCCAATTTAATTCACCGGGACACGTAAGGAAGACTGTGTTCTACACTCAGTGTTCTACACTCTGTGTTCTACACTCTGTGTTCTACACTCTGTGTTCTACACTCTGTGTTCTACTCTGTGTTCTACACTCAGTGTTCTACACCCTGTGTTCTACACTCTGTGTTCTACACTCTGTGTTCTACACCCTGTGTTCTACACCCTGTGTTCTACACTCAGTGTTCTACACTCAGTGTTCTACACCCTGTGTTCTACACCCTGTGTTCTACACCCTGTGTTCTACACTCTGTGTTCTACACCCTGTGTTCTACACTCTGTGTTCTACACTCTGTGTTCTACACTCTGTGTTCTACACCCTGTGTTCTACACTCTGTGTTCTACACTCAGTGTTCTACACTCAGTGTTCTACACTCTGTGTTCTACACTCTGTGTTCTACACCCTGTGTTCTACACTCTGTGTTCTACACTGTGTTCTACACCCTGTGTTCTACACCCTGTGTTCTACACTCTGTGTTCTACACTGTGTTCTACACCCTGTGTTCTACACTCAGTGTTCTACACCCTGTGTTCTACACTCTGTGTTCTACACTCTGTGTTCTACACTCTGTGTTCTACACTCTGTGTTCTACTCTGTGTTCTACACTCTGTGTTCTACACTCTGTGTTCTACACTCTGTGTTCTACACTCTGTGTTCTACACCCTGTGCTCTACACTCTGTGTTCTACTCTGTGTTCTACACTCTGTGTTCTACACTCTGTGTTCTACACCCTGTGTTCTACACCCTGTGTTCTACACCCTGTGTTCTACTCTGTGTTCTACACTCTGTGTTCTACACCCTGTGTTCTACACCCTGTGTTCTACACTCTGTGTTCTATACTCTGTGTTCTACACCCTGAGCTCTACACCCTGTGTTCTACACTCTGTGTTGTACACTCTGTGTTCTACACTGTGTTCTACACTCTGTGTTCTACACCCTGTGTTCTACACTCTGTGTTCTACACTCTGTGTTCTACACTCAGTGTTCTACACTCAGTGTTCTACACTCTGTGTTCTACACTCTGTGTTCTACACTCTGTGTTCTACACCCTGTGTTCTACACCCTGTGTTCTACACTGTGTTCTACACTCTGTGTTCTACTCTGTGTTCTACACTCTGTGTTCTACACTCTGTGTTCTACACTCAGTGTTCTACACTCAGTGTTCTACACTCTGTGTTCTACTCTGTGTTCTACACTCTGTGTTCTACACCCTGTGTTCTACTCTGTGTTCTACTCTGTGTTCTACACTCTGTGTTCTACACCCTGTGTTCTACACCCTGTGTTCTACACTCTGTGTTCTACACTCTGTGTTCTACACTCTGTGTTCTACTCTGTGTTCTACACTCAGTGTTCTACACTCTGTGTTCTACACTCAGTGTTCTACACCCTGTGTTCTACACCCTGTGTTCTACACTCTGTGTTCTACACTCAGTGTTCTACACCCTGTGTTCTACACTCTGTGTTCTACACTCTGTGTTCTACACCCTGTGTTCTACACCCTGTGTTCTACTCTGTGTTCTACTCTGTGTTCTACTCTGTGTTCTACACTCTGTGTTCTACACCCTGTGTTCTACACTCTGTGTTCTACACTCTGTGTTCTACACCCTGTGCTCTACACCCTGTGCTCTACACTCTGTGTTCTACACTCTGTGTTCTACACTCTGTGTTCTACACCCTGTGCTCTACACTCTGTGTTCTACACTCTGTGTTCTACACTGTGTTCTACACTCTGTGTTCTACACTCTGTGTTCTACACTCTGTGTTCTACACTCTGTGTTCTACTCTGTGTTCTACACTCAGTGTTCTACACCCTGTGTTCTACACTCTGTGTTCTACACTCTGTGTTCTACACTCTGTGTTCTACACTGTGTTCTACACTCTGTGTTCTACACTCTGTGTTCTACACTCTGTGTTCTACACTCTGTGTTCTACTCTGTGTTCTACACTCAGTGTTCTACACCCTGTGTTCTACACTCTGTGTTCTACACTCTGTGTTCTACACTGTGTTCTATACTCTGTGTTCTACACCCTGTGCTCTACACCCTGTGCTCTACACTCTGTGTTCTACACTCTGTGTTCTACACTGTGTTCTACACTCTGTGTTCTACACTCTGTGTTCTACACTCTGTGTTCTACACTCTGTGTTCTACTCTGTGTTCTACACTCAGTGTTCTACACCCTGTGTTCTACACTCTGTGTTCTACACTCTGTGTTCTACACCCTGTGTTCTACACCCTGTGTTCTACACCCTGTGTTCTACACTTAGTGTTCTACACCCTGTGTTCTACACCCTGTGTTCTACACCCTGTGTTCTACACTCTGTGTTCTACACTCTGTGTTCTACACTCTGTGTTCTACTCTGTGTTCTACACCCTGTGTTCTACACTCTGTGTTCTACACTCTGTGTTCTACACTCTGTGTTCTACACTCTGTGTTCTACACTCTGTGTTCTACACCCTGTGTTCTACACTCTGTGTTCTACACTCAGTGTTCTACACCCTGTGTTCTACACTCTGTGTTCTACACTCTGTGTTCTACACCCTGTGTTCTACACCCTGTGTTCTACACTCTGTGTTCTACACCCTGTGTTCTACACCCTGTGTTCTACTCTGTGTTCTACTCTGTGTTCTACACTCTGTGTTCTACACTCAGTGTTCTACACTCTGTGTTCTATACTCTGTGTTCTACACCCTGTGCTCTACACCCTGTGTTCTACACTCTGTGTTCTACACTGTGTTCTACACCCTGTGTTCTACACCCTGTGTTCTACACCCTGTGTTCTACTCTGTGTTCTACACCCTGTGTTCTACACCCTGTGTTCTACACCCTGTGTTCTACACCCTGTGT
Organism: Siphamia tubifer; assembly: GCA_020466265.1. NCBI lineage: Eukaryota > Metazoa > Chordata > Actinopteri > Kurtiformes > Apogonidae > Siphamia > Siphamia tubifer. Next base: position 56,122,435 of record CM035783.1, read on the forward strand.
TCTACACTCTGTGTTCTATACTCTGTGTTCTACACCCTGTGCTCTTCACCCTGTGTTCTACACTCTGTGTTCTACACTGTGTTCTACACCCTGTGTTCTACACCCTGTGTTCTACACCCTGTGTTCTACACTCTGTGTTCTACACTCTGTGTTCTACACCCTGTGTTCTACACTCTGTGTTCTACACCCTGTGTTCTACACCCTGTGTTCTACACTCTGTGTTCTACACTCTGTGTTCTACACTCTGTGTTCTACACCCTGTGCTCTACACTGTGTTCTACTCTGTGTTCTACACTCAGTGTTCTACACTCAGTGTTCTACACTCTGTGTTCTACACCCTGTGTTCTACACTCTGTGTTCTATACTCTGTGTTCTACACCCTGAGCTCTACACCCTGTGTTCTACACTCTGTGTTCTACACTCTGTGTTCTACACTGTGTTCTACACTCTGTGTTCTACACCCTGTGTTCTACACTCTGTGTTCTACACTCTGTGTTCTACACTCAGTGTTCTACACTCAGTGTTCTACACTCAGTGTTCTACACTCTGTGTTCTACACTCTGTGTTCTACACTCTGTGTTCTACACCCTGTGTTCTACACTCTGTGTTCTACACTGTGTTCTACACTCTGTGTTCTACTCTGTGTTCTACACTCAGTGTTCTACACTCAGTGTTCTACACTCTGTGTTCTACACTCTGTGTTCTACACTCTGTGTTCTACACTCAGTGTTCTACACTCTGTGTTCTACTCTGTGTTCTACACTCTGTGTTCTACACCCTGTGTTCTACTCTGTGTTCTACTCTGTGTTCTACACTCTGTGTTCTACACCCTGTGTTCTACACCCTGTGTTCTACACTCTGTGTTCTACACTCTGTGTTCTACTCTGTGTTCTACACTCAGTGTTCTACACTCTGTGTTCTACACTCAGTGTTCTACACCCTGTGTTCTACACCCTGTGTTCTACTCTGTGTTCTACACTCTGTGTTCTACACTCAGTGTTCTACACCCTGTGTTCTACACTCTGTGTTCTACACTCTGTGTTCTACACTCTGTGTTCTACACCCTGTGTTCTACACCCTGTGTTCTACTCTGTGTTCTACACTCTGTGTTCTACACCCTGTGTTCTACACCCTGTGTTCTACACTCTGTGTTCTATACTCTGTGTTCTACACCCTGAGCTCTACACCCTGTGTTCTACACTCTGTGTTCTACACTCTGTGTTCTACACTGTGTTCTACACTCTGTGTTCTACACCCTGTGTTCTACACTCTGTGTTCTACACTCTGTGTTCTACACTCTGTGTTCTACACTCAGTGTTCTACACTCTGTGTTCTACACTCTGTGTTCTACACCCTGTGTTCTACACCCTGTGTTCTACACTGTGTTCTACACTCTGTGTTCTACTCTGTGTTCTACACTCAGTGTTCTACACTCAGTGTTCTACACTCTGTGTTCTACACTCTGTGTTCTACACTCAGTGTTCTACACTCAGTGTTCTACACTCTGTGTTCTACTCTGTGTTCTACACTCTGTGTTCTACACCCTGTGTTCTACTCTGTGTTCTACTCTGTGTTCTACACTCTGTGTTCTACACCCTGTGTTCTACACCCTGTGTTCTACACTCTGTGTTCTACACTCTGTGTTCTACACTCTGTGTTCTACTCTGTGTTCTACACTCAGTGTTCTACACTCTGTGTTCTACACTCAGTGTTCTACACCCTGTGTTCTACACCCTGTGTTCTACACTCTGTGTTCTACACTCAGTGTTCTACACCCTGTGTTCTACACTCTGTGTTCTACACTCTGTGTTCTACACCCTGTGTTCTACACCCTGTGTTCTACTCTGTGTTCTACTCTGTGTTCTACACTCTGTGTTCTACACCCTGTGTTCTACACCCTGTGTTCTACACTCTGTGTTCTATACTCTGTGTTCTACACCCTGTGCTCTACACTCTGTGTTCTACACTCTGTGTTCTACACTGTGTTCTACACTCTGTGTTCTACACCCTGTGTTCTACACCCTGTGTTCTACACTCTGTGTTCTACACTCTGTGTTCTACACTCTGTGTTCTACACTGTGTTCTACACCCTGTGTTCTACACTCTGTGTTCTACACTCTGTGTTCTACACTCTGTGTTCTACACTCTGTGTTCTACACTCTGTGTTCTACTCTGTGTTCTACACTCAGTGTTCTACACTCTGTGTTCTACACCCTGTGTTCTACACCCTGTGTTCTACACCCTGTGTTCTACACCCTGTGTTCTACACTTAGTGTTCTACACCCTGTGTTCTACACCCTGTGTTCTACACCCTGTGTTCTACACTCTGTGTTCTACACTCTGTGTTCTACACTCTGTGTTCTACTCTGTGTTCTACACCCTGTGTTCTACACTCTGTGTTCTACACTCTGTGTTCTACACTCTGTGTTCTACACCCTGTGTTCTACACTCTGTGTTCTACACTCAGTGTTCTACACCCTGTGTTCTACACTCTGTGTTCTACACTCTGTGTTCTACACCCTGTGTTCTACACCCTGTGTTCTACACTCTGTGTTCTACACCCTGTGTTCTACACCCTGT
>CM035783.1:56142514-56150014 GCA_020466265.1 Siphamia tubifer
CAAACATACCCAACATACCCAACATACCACACATACCAAACACACCAAACATACCAAGCATACCCAACATACCAAACATACCAAACACACCAAACATACCAAGCATACCAAACACACCAAACATACCAAACATACCAAGCATACCAAACATACCCAACACACCAAACATACCCAACATACCAAACATACCAAGCATACCAAACATACCCAACATACCAAACATACCACACATACCAAACACACCAAACATACCAAACATACCAAGCATACCCAACATACCAAACATACCAAGCATACCAAACACACCAAACATACCAAGCATACCAAACATACAAAACATACCCAACATACCAAACATACCAAGCATACCAAACATACCCAACATACCAAGCATACCAAACATACCAAGCATACCAAGCATACCAAACATACCCAACACACCAAACATACCCAACATACCAAACATACCAAGCATACCAAGCATACCAAGCATACCAAACATACCCAACACACCAAACATACCCAACATACCAAACATACAAAACATACCAAACATACCAAACATACTGTCATATCCTGTGTCTTGTGTTTTGTGTTGTGTTTCTGCCTGTTACCTTTCACCCTGTTCTGTCTGCCTGTTCAATTAATTGATGCAACTCACCTGATGAGGGCAGCTGAACTCATCAGGTGAGGAGTATTTAGTCTGCTCTCAGACCTCTGTTCAGTGCCAGATTATCATGACCAGTGCTCTGATTCTCCAGCAATCCTGTTTACCCTGTGTTCCGTGTACCAGTCCCGTTTCTGTCCGACCTCCGATTTCTGCCTGTTATCCCTGTCTGTTTTTGAACCTGATCCGGAACCAGTTAAGTCTCTTGCCGCCTGCCCTGATCCTGGAATTGACGCTGACTCTGATACCTGCCGCCTGCCCCGACCTTGGACCGAACCCCGACTACGAGTACCGCCGCCAGCCCCGACCTTGGACCGGATCCGGATCGAGACCAGTTTCCCCTTCGAAGCTGTGGAGAACATCTGTGGCCGACTGGGATAAGTACAGTCCTGTGCTTAGAGACTTTGAAGGGGGCTTGTCCTCTATCATCTGTTCTGTGACTTTATTCTGTGTTGTAATAAAGTGTTGTTTGGACTTTTACGCACGCCTCCTGTTTTGCGCTTGGGTTCCCCGAAGCCTGTTACAGAATAATCTGGCCAAAATGAACCCAGCAGAACTTGAGGCGTTGCTAGAGGCTGTACGTGGTCAGGGCAAAGTGACCACTCAGCACAGTGAGGCGCTGAATGTTCTGGGTACAGGTATGAAGGAGCTTGGAGCAGCCTTAGTGGAGGTTCGGACCCAGCTCCATTCCCTGGATTCACGACTCACTCCGCCGACACCAGCAGCAGGGATCACCACCGCGCCGACCATGGTCACCGCCACCATCTCCGCCCCCTCTCCGGAGACAACCCCGGCGGCCGGCAGGTTATCCCGGGAACCCCACATGCCCACCCCGGACAGGTATCACGGTGACCTTGGGTTATGCGGTCAGTTCCTTCACCAATGCTCTCTGGTGTTTAGTCAGCAGCCGCTCAGTTATGCTTCAAGTGAGTCTAAGTCAGCGTTTGTGATGAGTTTACTCTCTGGTCAGGCAGCGGCATGGGCTTTGGCAGTTTCTACTCAGCGTCCTGAACTTCGTACTGATTATGATCGATTGATAAGTGAAATGTTACTAGTGTTCGATCATCCGGTCAGAGGCCGAGAGGCAGAGACCAGGTTGTTGTCTTTAAGACAGGGGGACGTTCCAGTCGCGCAGTACGCCATCACTTTCCGCATTGCAGCAGCGGATTCTGGATGGGAGGATAAGGCGTTACGAGCGCTGTTTCGCAGAAGCCTGAATTCGGAGATAAAGGATGAGTTAGCTCTGCGAGACGACCCCGCCTCCCTGGAGGGATTAATCCACCTGACCATCATGCTGGACAATCGGTTGAGGGAACGAAGGAGAGAGAGGGGAGAAGCCAGCTATTCCTCCAGGACATCATCCGCTCCAGCTCTTCGGGCGCAGGTAACAGGGGCGGAGTCTAGACAGATGGGACGGACCAAGTCACCTCAGCAAGAACAAGAACGACGTCGCAGAGAGAATCTGTGTCTCTATTGTGGGGGTGCTGGACACTATATTCAAAGTTGTCCGTTAAAAGATCAGGCTCAGCATTAAAGGGGGGCATTTTGCTGAGCCGATCCTCTTCCGCTGCCCCCACTTCCCGACCTGTGTTTCATGTTCAACTCCGACCCAAAGGAGAATCCATCACCCTGTCCGCATTTATTGATTCTGGAGCCGACAGTAATCTCATGGACAAGAAACTGGTTACTCAGCTTGGGTTATCTGTCAGTGCTCTCAAGGAACCTGTAGTGGCACATGCTTTAGATGGCCACTTATTGGCAAAAATCACTCATCAGACTGAGTCTGTGCCAATGATCACGGCCGGAAATCATTTGGAGACTATTTCGTTTTTTGTTCTGAACTCACCTGATCTTCCTGTGATTTTAGGATATCCATGGCTTCGTCGTCATAACCCGCATGTGGATTGGCAGACCGGATCAGTGTTAAGTTGGGGTAAGGGCTGTCAATCCATTTGTCTCCAACAGAGGGAGCTCGTGTCAAGAGCTGCACCTTCAGCATCACCACAGGATCTGAACATGGTTCCCGCCGTTTATCTGGATTACCGGGAGGTGTTCTCCAAGGTGAGGGCGACATCGTTACCTCCTCACCGGGACTACGACTGCAATATAGATCTCCTACCAGGTACCTCCCCTCCTAAGGGTAGATTATACTCCCTGTCCGCTCCAGAACGTAAAGCTATGGACACATACATTAATGATGCTCTAGCTGCAGGAATCATCAGACCCTCATCCTCTCCGGCGGGAGCCGGTTTCTTCTTCGTGGAGAAGAAGGACAAGACCCTTCGACCCTGCATCGACTACAGAGGGCTGAATGATATCACGGTCAAGAACAGGTATCCGTTGCCACTCATCTCCTCTGCCTTCGAACTACTTCAAGGCGCCACCATTTTCTCTAAACTGGATCTGCGCAATGCCTACCATCTGGTACGTATACGGGAGGGAGATGAGTGGAAGACCGCATTCAACACACCCTCAGGACACTATGAGTATTTAGTCATGCCTTTTGGGTTGACCAACGCTCCCGCAGTTTTTCAAAACCTCATAAACGAGGTTCTAAGAGATATGTTGAATCAGTTTGTGTTCGTCTACCTGGATGACATTCTGATATTTTCCCGCTCTGAACAGGAACACGTTCATCATGTCCAGCAGGTTCTCCAGAGGCTTCTAGAGAACTCCCTGTATGTTAAGGCAGAAAAGTGCGAGTTTCACGTTCCTTCGGTCTCCTTCCTTGGTTACATTGTGGGTCAGAACAAGCTCCAGATGGACCCCTCCAAGGTAGCAGCAGTGACCGATTGGCCTGTTCCCGGAACTCGTAAGCAGCTCCAACGGTTCCTGGGGTTTGCAAACTTCTATCGAAGGTTCATCAGAGGTTATAGTACTATTGCTGCTCCCCTTAGCGCCTTAACCTCCTCTAAGGTTCCTTTCTATTGGAACCAAGATGCTGAACAAGCATTCCTTAAATTAAAGACTCTGTTTAGTTCTGCTCCTATCCTCCAGTTTCCCGATGCAACCAGACAGTTTGTGGTAGAGGTAGACGCTTCCAGTGTGGGAGTAGGGGCGGTCCTGTCCCAGAGAAATGGTTCCGACAATAAAATGCATCCTTGTGCTTTCTTTTCAAAACGTTTATCTCCCGCAGAACGAAACTATGACATTGGGAACCGAGAACTACTGGCTGTCAAGTTGGCACTCGAGGAGTGGAGACACTGGCTGGAGGGCGCGAAGGAACCATTTGTGGTTTGGACGGACCACAAGAACCTGGAATACCTGAAGACCGCCAAACGACTCAACTCCAGGCAAGCACGATGGTCACTATTCTTTAATCGGTTTGATTTTTGCCTCTCCTACCGTCCAGGTTCCCGAAACATAAAGCCTGACGCCTTATCCAGACAGTTCCACTTCACTGACGAGGAGGAAGGAGATCCGGAACCCATCCTTCCCCAAGCTTCCAGGGTCACGGTCATAAGATGGGAACTGGAGGAAAGAATCAAGACGGCGGTGGAGAATGAACCCGGACCCAGTAACTGCCCGGTCACTCACCTGTTCGTACCCTTCTCATTCAGAAGGGAACTTTTGCAGTGGCTTCATGGTTCAAATCTGACCTGTCATCCTGGGGTTAACCGTACTCTTGAGGTGGTCAAGAGGAGGTTTTGGTGGCCCTCCCTAAAGGAGGACGTCACCGCATATGTTAATGCCTGCCCAGTCTGTTCACAGAATAAGAGCAACCGGAATGTGCCGGCCGGGCATCTCCGGTCCCTACCTGTGCCCCATCGTCCCTGGTCTCACATATCCCTGGACTTCGTCACTGGACTGCCTCCTTCTGAGGGCAACACGGTGATCCTGACTATCGTCGACAGGTTCAGTAAAATGGCTCACTTTGTTCCCTTGCCCAAGCTTCCTTCTGCCAAGGAAACAGCACTTCTAGTGTTAACTCATGTGTTCAGGATACATGGTCTCCCTTCTGATATTGTGTCCGATAGGGGTCCACAATTCACTTCCTCCTTCTGGAGGGAGTTTTGCCAATTAATTGGGGCATCTGTGAGTCTTTCCTCAGGTTTTCACCCTCAGACCAATGGGCAGTCCGAGAGAGTCAACCCTGTAGCTGTCAAACTATCCCTTCCGCGTTCCATGAAGATCCACCCCTCCTTCCATATTTCAAAGTTAAAACCGGTTTCAGAAAGTCCGCTAATGGGTCCCTCTCAGTCTCCACCTCTCCCTAGGATGATCGACGGTGCTCCAGCCTACACTGTCCGGAGGTTACTTCGTTCCAGGCGGTGGGGGAGAGGCCTGCAATATCTGGTAGACTGGGAGGGTTACGGTCCCGAGGAAAGGACGTGGGTACCAGCCCGGCAAATATTGGATAAAAGATTAATCACCCAGTTTCACGCTTCCCACCCAGGTCAACCCTCCAACCCCAGACGCCGGAAATTTCCCTCTCTCGACATCCCTGACCCTCCGTCAAGGGAGGAGGAGGAGGCTGAAGAACCTATGGATGAAGTCGAGGAGGGGATGCTGGAACATCTCCCTGGGGATGAATCGGAACCGGAGGAAATGACCTGGGAAAGCTACGAGGAGGATAATGTCGAGATGAACTCTGACGTCTCCGAGGAATTCTGACCCTCCTCCGGAGCCCCCACCACCCTCCCTTGTCTTGTTTTTGTTTTTGTTTGTGGTTTATTGTGTTGAACGTCGGGAGACGTTCCTTGGGGGGGGGGTTCTGTCATATCCTGTGTCTTGTGTTTTGTGTTGTGTTTCTGCCTGTTACCTTTCACCCTGTTCTGTCTGCCTGTTCAATTAATTGATGCAACTCACCTGATGAGGGCAGCTGAACTCATCAGGTGAGGAGTATTTAGTCTGCTCTCAGACCTCTGTTCAGTGCCAGATTATCATGACCAGTGCTCTGATTCTCCAGCAATCCTGTTTACCCTGTGTTCCGTGTACCAGTCCCGTTTCTGTCCGACCTCCGATTTCTGCCTGTTATCCCTGTCTGTTTTTGAACCTGATCCGGAACCAGTTAAGTCTCTTGCCGCCTGCCCTGATCCTGGAATTGACGCTGACTCTGATACCTGCCGCCTGCCCCGACCTTGGACCGAACCCCGACTACGAGTACCGCCGCCAGCCCCGACCTTGGACCGGATCCGGATCGAGACCAGTTTCCCCTTCGAAGCTGTGGAGAACATCTGTGGCCGACTGGGATAAGTACAGTCCTGTGCTTAGAGACTTTGAAGGGGGCTTGTCCTCTATCATCTGTTCTGTGACTTTATTCTGTGTTGTAATAAAGTGTTGTTTGGACTTTTACGCACGCCTCCTGTTTTGCGCTTGGGTTCCCCGAAGCCTGTTACACATACCCAACACACCAAACATACCAAACATACCAAGCATACCAAACATACCAAGCATACCAAGCATACCAAACATACCCAACACACCAAACATACCCAACATACCAAACACACCAAACATACCAAACATACCAAACATACCAAACACACCAAACACACCAAACATACCAAGCATACCAAGCATACCAAGCATACCAAACATACCAAACATACCAAGCATACCAAACATACCAAGTATACCAAACATACCAAACATACCAAACCCATAGCATATCAATACCACAGTGATAAATGGTTCTGTCACCTGGTTTGATGATGTTGTGTCATCATTGGACGAGTCAGTATCAAACATTACATAATAAGACTGTACTTTAATCCACCTTTTGGTTCAGAGACAAACCACAGTAAGTTAACCTGCTGATGGAAGAACCCTTTAACATTGTGAGGATGCTTCTGGAATGTTCTATTGTAAGGTTGAACATTAGTAATAATAAATGAGTTAACTTTAATGAATGAGTTAACTTTAATGAATGAGTTAACTTTAATGAATGAGTTAACTTTAATGAATGAGTTAACTTTAATGAATGAGTTAACTTTAATGAATGAGTTAACTTTAATGAATGAGTTAACTTTAATGAATCAGTTAACTTTAATGAATCAGTTAACTTTAATGAATCAGTTAACTTTAATGAGTGAGTTAACTTTAATGAGTGAGTTAACTTTAATGAATCAGTTAACTTTAATGAATCAGTTAACTTTAATGAGTGAGTTAACTTTAACGAATGAGTTAACTTTAATGAATGAGTTAACTTTAATGAATCAGTTAACTTTAATGAATCAGTTAACTTTAATGAATGAGTTAACTTTAATGAATGAGTTAACTTTAATGAATAGTTAACTTTAATGAATGAGTTAACTTTAATGAATCAGTTAACTTTAATGAATCAGTTAACTTTAATGAATCAGTTAACTTTAATGAATCAGTTAACTTTAATGAATCAGTTAACTTTAATGAATCAGTTAACTTTAATGAATGAGTTAACTTTAATGAATCAGTTAACTTTAATGAATCAGTTAACTTTAATGAATCAGTTAACTTTAATGAGTGAGTTAACTTTAACGAATGAGTTAACTTTAATGAATGAGTTAACTTTAACGAATGAGTTAACTTTAATGAATGAGTTAACAACAGCTTTTAAAACCATTAAAACATTGTGTGACACACATTAACATAAATGACTTCAAGGTTCAGCTGTTTGTACTATTAGTACTACTATTACTACTACCATTAGTACTACAATTACTACCACTATTAGTACTACTATTACTACCACTGTTAGTACTACTATTACTACCACTGTTAGTACTACTATTACTACCACTGTTAGTACTACTATTACTACCACTGTTAGTACTACTATTACTACCACTGTTAGTACTACTATTACTACCACTGTTAGTGCTACTATTACTACCACTGTTAGTACTACTATT
>CM035783.1:56160014-56190014 GCA_020466265.1 Siphamia tubifer
CACACACACAGACACACACACACACACAGACACACACACAGACACACACACACACACACACAGACACACACACACACACATACACACACACAGACACACACACACACACACAGACACACACACACACACACACAGACACACACACACACACAGACACACACACAGACACACACACACACACACACACACACACACACACACACAGACACTACTGCTCTGACTCTGCTGAGCTTCGACCATGTGACCATTGTTGACAGTTACGCTGATTTGGGGAGGGGGCATGTCAGGCCAGTTGTCCCATGGCCTGGGCAGTGGTCCTTAACCTTTTTATTACCGTGGACCGGTCAACGTGTCCCCGTTGTTCTGTGGGTTCCACCTGTCATCCATATTTTCAGTCTAACTCCTGCTATTGTCTGTTCAAAACTTTCCTTTTCTTGGAAGTTGGCGGTTCTTCTTCTTCTTCTTCTTCTTCTTCTTCTTCTTCTTCTTCTTCTTCTTCTTCTTCTTCTTCTTCTTCTTCTTCTTCTTCTTCTTCTTCTTCTTCTTCTTCTTCTTCTTCTTCTTCTTCTTCTTCTTCTTCTTCTTCTTCTTCTTCTTCTTCTTCTTCCGGGAGGAGGGTGTGTTGAGGAGAGGGAGAGAGACACTGTGCGATTGTTTGCTTTTTCACTATTTTTCATTCTTTATTCTTTACATGGTGATAGTGGTGGTGGGATAAAGTGTTTATTGTTCATTTAGTGGTGTTATTTTTGTAAACGGGTGGTGGTTTTAACACTTTTGCAGACCAAACCTGGTCTGCGGGGTGGACACGCCGCACCCTGTCATGGCGTCCAGTCCCCTCACATCGCTGTCGCGCAAACACGGCATCAGGGTTGGTGCTGGGTCTGCGTGCAGCGTGGAGGACGTCGCTTTAGCTGTGGGGGACATTATTGGTCATGGATCAATAAAATCCGCCGCTCGCATGAACAGGGCCGTGGTCCTGTTTTTGGAGCGGGTCGACCAGGTGAATCAGCTGGTGGAGGTGGGGCTCACCGTTAACGGGCTGTACGAGCAGGTACTCCCTCTCGTTCAGCCCGCTACACGAGTGATTCTTTCCAACGTGCCCCCCTTCGTAAGCGACGATTTCCTGGTTGACCAGCTGTCTAAGCACGGTAGGGTGATTTCCCCCATCAGGAAAATCCTGTCTGGGTGCAAGTCACCTCTACTGAAGCACGTAGTGTCGCACCGAAGACAGCTGTTCATGATCCTGAACAACAGGACGGATGAGTTCAACTGCCGGTTCACGGTAAGAGTCGAAAATTTCGACTACATGTTGTTCGCCACGTCATCCCAAAATAAGTGTTTTGGCTGCGGTGAGGAAGGACACCTCGCCAAAGCATGTCCGAACCGTGCGGCCCCGGGGCTGCGGGGCTCCGCCGGGGGGGCGGCGGCTCCGGCTCCCGCGGGCGGGGCTGGGGCTCCGTCCGCGGCTGTCGGGGCTTCCGCCGCGGCCGCTCCGGCGTGGGCCGCGGTCGCTGCGGCTCCGGCGCGGGCCGGGGCTGGCGCGCCCGCCCCGATTCCGCCCGCGGCCGCTCCGGCGCGGGCCGGGACCGGTGGTGGCGGTCCATCGCCGGCGGTCGTGGCTGCCGCCCCCCCGGGGCGGCCCGTCCCCGCGGCCCGGCGCAAGGCACCCCCTGCGGCTATAACGCGAAGCGCTAAGGTGTGTGAGCAACAGGTGGAGGAAATGTATGTGGGTGAAAACACTGAGGTGAGGAGAGAAGGTGATGGTGGAGGGAAAATAGAAAAAAATGAAAAAATTAAACAAAAAAAGGTGGGTGAGGGGGGAGAGAAGGGTGGAATGGGAGGGGGGAACACAAGGGGGGAGGAGATAGGTGATGTGGGTGAAGGGATCAGCAATATAGAGGGGACATGTGGGATAGAGGGAGAGAAGGGTGAGATAACTGGGGGTGTAGGTGACACAGGGGAGATGTGTGAGACTGAAAGTTTGTGTGAGTTGGGTGAGGCTGAAGGAGTGAGTGAGAGTGTGTGTGCGGCTGGACGAGTGAGTGAGAGTGTGTGTGAGGCTGGAGGAGTGAGTGAGAGTGTGTGCGAGGCTGGAGGAGTGAGTGAGAGTGTGTGCGAGGCTGTAGGAGTGAGTGAGAGTGTGTGTGAGGCTGTAGGAGTGAGTGAGAGTGTGTGTGAGGCTGGAGGAGTGAGTGAGAGTGTGTGCGAGGCTGTAGGAGTGAGTGAGAGTGTGTGTGCAGCTGGAGGAGTGAGTGAGAGTGTGTGTGCGACAGGCGAGGTAGAGGAGAGTGTGAGGGAGAGAGCAGGGACAGTGAGTGTAGGTACAACTCTTGGGGCTGCAGTGATAGAGGGAAGCTGGGAGGTTGTGCCGGGGAGGCAAAGGCGAAGTAAAAGGAAAAACATAACTGTAGAAACAGGAAGTAGCAAAGCTGGGAGGATGGAGGAGGCAGTGGGTGAATCCACTGACTCAGATGAAGAACTCTCTGACAGCAGTGACCTGTCATTATCCCAGGTCACTGCTAGTCAAAAAAATGCATACTCAGAAAAAATGATAAAAAACTTTTTAGAACAAACAAAAGGAGTTAAAAGATTAAACATGGCACTACATTTTCCAAATATACTCGGTTTTTATCATTCAGCCAGACACATAATAAAACACAAAGCAACATCAGAACTCACTACACAAGAAATTTACAGATTAAACAAACATTTAGTAAAAGTGAGAAAACAACTTAAGTTTTAATGATGTTTCGCTTATTTTTATTTTTTAGTGTTTTTATTTTTCTTATTTTATTAACCATGTCATGTTTTAAAATAGGAAGCTTGAATGTGAACGGTGCCAGAGAGGCAAGAAAGAGGGCACTGGTCTTTGAAACAACAAGGGCAAAGCGGATCGACGTGCTGTTTTTACAAGAAGTCCACGGAGATGAAAAGGTGGAGGCAGACTGGAGGAAGGAGTGGGAGGGACAGGTGGTCCTGAGCCACAACACCTCCCTCAGTGGAGGAGTGGGCCTCCTGTTCTCCAGGGCCTTCACTCCTTCCTCTCTGGAGGTCGAACATGTTGTCCAGGGGAGGTGCGTTTTAGTCAAGGCACAGTTCCAGCAGCACACCCTGGTTTTTATCAACATCTATGCACCGACCAATGGCGCAGAGAGGAAGAGCTTTTTACAAAAAGTGAAAACAAGGCTGGACTGCTGTGGTCCAGAGGAGGTTTTATTCTTGGGTGGGGATTTTAACTGCACCGAAAATGAGCTTTTAGATCGTAACCATGCAGAGCCTCATCCTGCCTCCCAGCACACGCTGAAGCAGCTGGTGGTTCCTCATGGTCTGGTGGATGTATGGAGAAGGATGCATGCAGACTGTAGACAGTATACATGGTCCCACCTAAAAGAGAACTACATGTCTTTAGCCAGATTAGACCGTTTTTATTGTTTTAAGTATCATTTTAATGTTTTTAAAGAATGTAAAATATTGCCAGTTGGTTTTACTGATCATTCTTTAGTTTTATGTAGTGTTTTTATGAAAAATATTTTACCCAAGAGTGCATACTGGCATTTTAATTCGGTTTTAATTTTTGATAAAGGTTTTAGAGAGGCTTTTAAGTTTTTTTGGAGTACTTTTAGACAGAGAAAAAATGATTTTACGTGTCTTAGGCAGTGGTGGGACCATGGAAAAACAGAAATAAAGGTTTTATGTCAGCAGTATACTGTCAATGTCACTCGTGATACTTGTCGATCTATTTGCGACCTGGAAACTGAAATAGTGGAGTTAGAAGCCATCGCTAATTCCACAGGAAACAGAGGGTATATTGAAACCCTCAAGTCTAAAAAAATGGCCTTGGCCGACCTGCTGGACACCAAGGTACAGGGTGCACTGGTCAGGTCCCGGATACAAAACATCACAGAGATGGATGCTCCCTCTAGCTTCTTCTTCGGCCTGGAGAGGAAGCTGGGGCAACGGAAAACAATCCACGCTCTACTATCGGACACAGGGCAGGAACTCAGCGAGCCGGTCAAAATACGACAAAGAGCGGTGGAGTTCTACTCCACCCTCTACAGCAGTGAGTTGGAGGAGGACAACCAACATCTCCTGGACAGTTTCTGCGAAAACCTCCCCAAGGTATCGGAGGACACCAACTCACTGCTGGACCGGCCGCTGGAGGCAGGAGAGTTAATCGCCGCTCTGCAGAGCATGCAGGGACGAAGAGCTCCAGGACTGGATGGACTAACTGTCGAATTTTTTAAAGCATACTGGGACATTTTAGCTGATGATTTTATTGATGTTTTTAACGAAAGCCTGGCTGAAGGGTCCCTGCCACAGTCCTGCCGCAGAGCGGTGGTGGCTCTCCTGCCGAAGAAAGGAAACCTCCAGGATATAAAGAACTGGCGCCCTGTGTCCCTCCTCTGCGTGGATTACAAGATCCTGTCGAAGGCCCTGGCTAACAGGCTGAGGGTAGCTATGGAGCAGGTCATCCACCGGGACCAGACCTACTGCATCCCAGGCAGGTCAATGGTAGACAATGTCTACCTCATTCGGGACGTTCTGGAGGTCTCCAGCTCTTTGGACGTCGACGCTGGGCTGATTTCACTAGACCAGGAAAAGGCATTCGACCGCGTTGAACACAGCTTCCTCTGGAAGACCATGAGGAAGTTTGGGTTCAGCGCTGGTTTTATTGCCAAGATCCAGGTATTGTACAGTGACATTGAAAGTATACTGAAATTTAATGGCAGTTTGTGTGCTCCTTTTAGGGTGCGTAGAGGCATCCGGCAGGGGTGCGCCCTGTCCGGAATGCTGTACGCACTCTCCCTGGAGCCACTCCTCTGTAAGATACGCACTAGCATTGATGGCCTGATTTTACCTGGTTTTAATAAGAACATTGTTTTATCCGCATATGCGGATGATGTCATTGTTTTTATAAAAAATCAGACTCACATTGACATTTTAAAAGTTTTAACCAATTTGTTTAACCATCTGTCATCAGCGAAGGTAAACTGGACGAAAAGCGAGGCCCTAGCTGTTGGCAGATGGCGTGGCGGCCTCCCGGTTCTTCCCCAGGGGCTCCCATGGAAAAGGGATGGCCTAAAATACCTGGGAGTTTTCCTGGGGAAGAACAACAAAAAAAACTGGGAGGACGTCACCGAAAAAATAGAAAACAAATTGAACAAATGGAAATGGCTACTCCCTCAGATGTCGTATCGAGGTAGAGTACTAGTGCTCAACAATTTAGTTGCTTCCCTCCTGTGGCACCGCCTCGCTACCATGGACCCCCCCGCAGGTTTGCTGGAAAAAGTCCAAGCAATGCTTGTGGACTTTTTCTGGGGGGGTCGGCATTGGGTGCCACAGGGGGTGTTGTTTTTATCAAAAGAGGAGGGGGGCCAGGGCCTTATCCACCTGGCCAGTAGAACAGCAGTTTTTAGATTACAGTTTTTACAAAAGTTTTTAACAGGGCCCGCAGATCTTGTGTGGCGAGAGGCGGCCAGCTGTATCTTCAAACGTGTGAGTAACCTGGGGGTGGACACAGCCCTGTTTTTAATGAATTCTAAATTATTAAATTTTAACGGGGCTCCTCTTTTTTATCAAAGTGTTTTTAAGTCCTGGGCCCTTTTTAAAAGCAGTCCAAGCAAAAGCTCTGACTCTCTGTTCTGGTTGTTGAAGGAGCCATTGGTGCATGGAGCCAGACTGGACGTCTCCGGCGGAGCCACGCCTGGGTTGACGACGGCGCTGCTCCGCACCGGCACGCTGCTGCTTGGGCAGCTGGTGGACGTGGCGGGGCCGGAGCTGTCGGATGCCCGGGCTGTGAGTTCTCTGCTGGGGGTCCGGTCCACCAGGGTGTGCCAGAAAATGTTACAGCTGTGGAGGCAGAGACTCTCGGGGAGAGAGAGGGGTCTCCTCACAGACTTCGCCAGAGGGACTGAACCCGACCGAGGAGACCCCTTCCCAGAAGTGGACATCTATCCCGACCTCGGAGACCGTGGCGGACCTCTCCTCGAGAGTCTGAAGAACATCGACCTCCACACCGCGGACAAGAAACAACTGTACAGGAGCTGTGTCAAGGCCATCAATAAAGACAGACTGTGTGACAGAGCTCCCACTGTGTGGACCAACAAACTGGGAGGAGACCACCAACCACAGTGGAGAGCTCTGTACAAACCTCCCCTGAAGAAGAGGACAGCCGACCTACAGTGGAAAATTTTACACGGAGCCTTCGCCTCAAATTCCTTCATCTCCCACGTCGAGCCCGCTGTGTCAGACCAGTGCCCGTTTTGTAATTTTAGAGAAACAGTGTTTCACGTTTTTAGCGAGTGTAGAAGACTGTCAGGTCTCTTCACTCTTTTAACCGATGTTTTTAAACTGTCCAATGAGTTTTTTAGCATTCCAGTTTTTATTAATGGGGTCAAATATCAGAAAACAAAAAAAGAAAAAACTCAGTTACTAAATTTTATCATTGGGGAAGCGAAGCTGGCAATTTTAACATCAAGGAAAAATAAGATAGAGGGGAGGGCAGGGACAGAACCAGCCTCAGTCTGGCGCTGTAACATCAAGTGCAGACTGAGGCTGGAATTCGCTTTTTACACAATAACCAATGATTTGAACAGTTTTAAAAACATTTGGGGTTTTAATAAGACATTGTGCACTGTAAAAGATAATATGCTTGTTTTTACTGATTGCCTCTCTGGCTAAACATGTTCATATTTTGGTTTTGTATTGGTTTTAAATGTATGCTTTTATTTTTTTTACAATCACAGAACACTATTTATTTATTGTATATGTAAAAACCTAATGTGAATAAATGTGGTTGTAAAAATCAAAAAAAATCTTCTTCTTCTTCTTCTTCTTCTTCTTCTTCTTCTTCTTCCGGGAGGAGGGTGTGTTGAGGAGAGGGAGAGAGACACTGTGCGATTGCTTGCTTTTTCACTCTTTTTCATTCTTTATTCTTTACATGGTGATAGTGGTGGTGGGATAAAGTGTTTATTGTTCATTTAGTGGTGTTATTTTTGTAAACGGGTGGTGGTTTTTTCGCTTTTGCAGACCAAAACTGGTCTGCGGGGTGGACACGCCGCACCCTGTCATGGCGTCCAGTCCCCTCACATCGCTGTCGCGCAAACACGGCATCAGGGTTGGTGCTGGGTCCGCGTGCAGCGTGGAGGACGTCGCTTTAGCTGTGGGGGACATTATTGGTCATGGATCAATAAAATCCGCCGCTCGCATGAACAGGGCCGTGGTCCTGTTTTTGGAGCGGGTCGACCAGGTGAATCAGCTGGTGGAGGCGGGGCTCACCGTTAACGGGCTGTACGAGCAGGTACTCCCTCTCGTTCAGCCCGCTACACGAGTCATTCTTTCCAACGTGCCCCCCTTCGTAAGCGACGATTTCCTGGTTGACCAGCTGTCTAAGCACGGTAGGGTGATTTCCCCCATCAGGAAAATCCTGTCTGGGTGCAAGTCACCTCTACTGAAGCACGTAGTGTCGCACCGAAGACAGCTGTTCATGATCCTGAACAACAGGACGGAGGAGTTCAACTGCCGGTTCACGGTAAGAGTCGATAATTTCGACTACATGTTGTTCGCCACGTCATCCCAAAATAAGTGTTTTGGCTGCGGTGAGGAAGGACACCTCGCCAAAGCATGTCCGAACCGTGCGGCCCCGGGGCTGCGGGGCTCCGCCGGGGGGGCGGCGGCTCCGGCTCCCGCGGGCGGGGCTGGGGCTCCGTCCGCGGCTGTCGGGGCTTCCGCCGCGGCCGCTCCGGCGTGGGCCGCGGTCGCTGCGGCTCCGGCGCGGGCCGGGGCTGGCGCGCCCGCCCCGATTCCGCCCGCGGCCGCTCCGGCGCGGGCCGGGACCGGTGGTGGCGGTCCATCGCCGGCGGTCGTGGCTGCCGCCCCCCCGGGGCGGCCCGTCCCCGCGGCCCGGCGCAAGGCACCCCCTGCGGCTATAACGCGAAGCGCTAAGGTGTGTGAGCAACATGTGGAGGAAATGCATGTGGGTGAAAACACTGAGGTGAGGAGAGAAGGTGATGGTGGAGGGAAAATAGAAAAAAATGAAAAAATTAAACAAAAAAAGGTGGGTGAGGGGGGAGAGAAGGGTGGAATGGGAGGGGGGAACACAAGGGGGGAGGAGATAGGTGATGTGGGTGAAGGGATCAGCAATATAGAGGGGACAGGTGGGATAGAGGGAGAGAAGGGTGAGATAACTGGGGGTGTAGGTGACACAGGGGAGATGTGTGAGACTGAAAGTTTGTGTGAGTTGGGTGAGGCTGAAGGAGTGAGTGAAAGTGTGTGTACGGCTGGAGGAGTGAGTGAGAGTGTGTGTACGGCTGGAGGAGTGAGTGAGAGTGTGTGTGCAGATGGAGGAGTGAGTGAGAGTGTGTGTGAGGCTGGAGGAGTGAGTGAGAGTGTGTGCGAGGCTGTAGGAGTGAGTGAGAGTGTGTGTGAAGCTGGAGGAGTGAGTGAGAGTGTGTGCGAGGCTGTAGGAGTGAGTGAGAGTGTGTGTGAAGCTGGAGGAGTGAGTGAGAGTGTGTGTGAGGCTGGAGGAGTGAGTGAGAGTGTGTGTGCGGCTGGAGGAGTGAGTGAGAGTGTGTGTGCGGCTGGAGGAGTGAGTGAGAGTGTGTGTGAGGCTGGAGGAGTGAGTGAGAGTGTGTGTGCGGCTGGAGGAGTGAGTGAGAGTGTGTGTGCGGCTGGAGGAGTGAGTGAGAGTGTGTGTGCGGCTGGAGGAGTGAGTGAGAGTGTGTGTGCGGCTGGAGGAGTGAGTGAGAGTGTGTGTGCGGCTGGAGGAGTGAGTGAGAGTGTGTGTGCGGCTGGAGGAGTGAGTGAGAGTGTGTGTGCGGCTGGAGGAGTGAGTGAGAGTGTGTGTGCGGCTGGAGGAGTGAGTGAGAGTGTGTGTGCGGCTGGAGGAGTGAGTGAGAGTGTGTGTGCGACAGGCGAGGTAGAGGAGAGTGTGAGGGAGAGAGCAGGGACAGTGAGTGTAGGTACAACTCTTGGGGCTGCAGTGATAGAGGGAAGCTGGGAGGTTGTGCCGGGGAGGCAAAGGCGAAGTAAAAGGAAAAACATAACTGTAGAAACAGGAAGTAGCAAAGCTGGGAGGATGGAGGAGGCAGTGGGTGAATCCACTGACTCCGATGAAGAAATCTCTGACAGCAGTGACCTGTCATTATCCCAGGTCACTGCGAGTCAAAAAAAATGCATACTCTGAAAAAATTATAAAAAACTTTTTAGAACAAACAAAAGGAGTTAAAAGATTAAACATGGCACTACACTTTCCAAATATATTAGGGTTTTATCATTCAGCCAGACACATAATAAAACACAAAGCAACATCAGAACTCACCACACAAGAAATTTACAGATTAAACAAACATCTAGTAAAAGTGAGAAAACAACTTAAGTTTTAATGATGTTTCGCTTATTTTTATTTTTTAGTGTTTTTATTTTTCTTATTTTATTAACCATGTCATGTTTTAAAATAGGAAGCTTGAATGTGAACGGTGCCAGAGAGGCAAGAAAGAGGGCACTGGTCTTTGAAACAACAAGGGCAAAGCGGATCGACGTGCTGTTTTTACAAGAAGTCCACGGAGATGAAAAGGTGGAGGCAGACTGGAGGAAGGAGTGGGAGGGACAGGTGGTCCTGAGCCACAACACCTCCCTCAGTGGAGGAGTGGGCCTCCTGTTCTCCAGGGCCTTCACTCCTTCCTCTCTGGAGGTCGAACATGTTGTCCAGGGGAGGTGCGTTTTAGTCAAGGCACAGTTCCAGCAGCACACCCTGGTTTTTATCAACATCTATGCACCGACCAATGGTGCAGAGAGGAAGAGCTTTTTACAAAAAGTGAAGACAAGGCTGGACTGCTGTGGTCCAGAGGAGGTTTTATTCTTGGGTGGGGATTTTAACTGCACAGAAAATGAGCTTTTAGATCGCAACCATGCAGAGCCTCATCCTGCCTCCCAGCACACGCTGAAGCAGCTGGTGGTTCCTCATGGTCTGGTGGATGTATGGAGAAGGATGCATGCAGACTGTAGACAGTATACATGGTCCCACCTAAAAGAGAACTACATGTCTTTAGCCAGATTAGACCGTTTTTATTGTTTTAAGCATCATTTTAATGTTTTTAAAGAATGCAAAATATTGCCAGTTGGTTTTACTGATCATTCTTTAGTTTTATGTAGTGTTTTTATGAAAAATATTTTACCCAAGAGCGCATACTGGCATTTTAATTCGGTTTTAACTTTTGATAAAGGTTTTAGAGAGGCTTTTAAGTTTTTTTGGAGTAATTTTAGACAGAGAAAAAATGATTTTAGGTGTCTTAGGCAGTGGTGGGACCATGGAAAAACAGAAATAAAAGTTTTATGTAAGCAGTATACTGTCAATGTCACTTGTGATACTTGTCGATCTATTCGTGACCTGGAAACTGAAATAGTGGAGTTAGAAGCCATCACTAATTCCACAGGAAACAGAGGGTATATTGAAACCCTCAAGTCTAAAAAAATGGCCTTGGCCGACCTACTGGACACCAAGGTACAGGGTGCACTGGTCAGGTCCCGGATACAAAACATCACAGAGATGGATGCTCCCTCTAGCTTCTTCTTCGGCCTGGAGAGGAAGCTGGGGCAACGGAAAACTATCCACGCTCTACTATCGGACACAGGGCAGGAACTCAGCGAGCCGGTCAAAATACGACAAAGAGCGGTGGAGTTCTACTCCACCCTCTACAGCAGTGAGTTGGAGGAGGACAACCACCATCTCCTAGACAGTTTCTGCAAAAACCTCCCCAAGGTATCGGAGGACACCAACTCACTGCTGGACCGGCCGCTGGAGGCAGGAGAGTTAATCGCCGCTCTGCAGAGCATGCAGGGACGAAGAGCTCCAGGACTGGATGGACTAACTGTCGAATTTTTTAAAGCATACTGGGACATTTTAGCTGATGATTTTATTGATGTTTTTAACGAAAGCCTGGCCGAAGGGTCCCTGCCACAGTCCTGCCGCAGAGCGGTGGTGGCTCTCCTGCCGAAGAAAGGAAACCTCCAGGACATAAAGAACTGGCGCCCTGTGTCCCTCCTCTGCGTGGATTACAAGATCTTGTCGAAGGCCCTGGCTAACAGGCTGAGGGAAGCTATGGAGCAGGTCATCCACCGGGACCAGACCTACTGCATCCCCGGTAGGTCAATGGTAGACAATGTCTACCTCATTCGGGACGTTCTGGAGGTCTCCAGCTCTTTGGACGTCGACGCTGGGCTGATTTCACTAGACCAGGAAAAGGCATTTGACCGCGTTGAACACGGCTTCCTCTGGAAGACCATGAGGAAGTTTGGGTTCAGCGCTGGTTTTATTGCCAAGATCCAGGTATTGTATAGTGACATTGAAAGTATACTGAAATTTAATGGCAGTTTGTGTGCTCCTTTTAGGGTGCGTAGAGGCATCCGGCAGGGGTGTGCCCTGTCCGGAATGCTGTACGCACTCTCCCTGGAGCCACTCCTCTGTAAGATACGCACTAGCATTGATGGCCTGATTTTACCTGGTTTTAATAAGAACATTGTTTTATCCGCATATGCGGATGATGTCATTGTTTTTATAAAAAATCAGACTCACATTGACATTTTAAAAGTTTTAACCAATTTGTTTAACCATCTGTCATCAGCGAAGGTAAACTGGACGAAAAGCGAGGCCCTAGCTGTTGGCAGATGGTGTGGCGGCCTCCCGGTTCTTCCCCAGGGGCTCTCATGGAAAAGGGATGGCCTAAAATACCTGGGAGTTTTCCTGGGGAAGAACAACAAAAAAAACTGGGAGGACGTCACCGAAAAAATAGAAAACAAATTGAACAAATGGAAATGGCTACTCCCTCAGATGTCGTATCGAGGTAGAGTACTAGTGCTCAACAATTTAGTTGCTTCCCTCCTGTGGCACCGCCTCGCTACCATGGACCCCCCCGCAGGTTTACTGGAAAAAGTCCAAGCAATGCTTGTGGACTTTTTCTGGGGGGGTCGGCATTGGGTGCCACAGGGGGTGTTGTTTTTATCAAAAGAGGAGGGGGGCCAGGGCCTTATCCACCTGGCCAGTAGAACAGCAGTTTTTAGATTACAGTTTTTACAAAAGTTTTTAACAGGGCCCGCAGATCTTGTGTGGCGAGAGGCGGCCAGCTGTATCTTCAAACGTGTGAGTAACCTGGGGGTGGACACAGCCCTGTTTTTAATGAATTCTAAATTATTAAATTTTAACGGGGTTCCTCTTTTTTATCAAAGTGTTTTTAAGTCCTGGGCCCTTTTTAAAAGCAGTCCAAGCAAAAGCTCTGACTCTCTGTTCTGGTTGTTAAAGGAGCCATTGGTGCATGGAGCCAGACTGGACGTCTCCGGCGGAGCCACGCCTGGGTTGACGACGGCGCTGCTCCGCACCGGCACGCTGCTGCTTGGGCAGCTGGTGGACGTGGCGGGGCCAGAGCTGTCGGATGCCCGGGCTGTGGGTTCTCTGCTGGGGGTCCGGTCCACCAGGGTGTGCCAGAAAATGTTACAGCTGTGGAGGCAGAGACTCTCGGGGAGAGAGAGGGGTCTCCTCACAGACTTCGCCAGAGGGACTGAACCCGACCGAGGAGACCCCTTCCCAGAAGTGGACATCTACCCCGACCTCGGAGACCGTGGCGGACCTCTCCTCGAGAGTCTGAAGAACATCGACCTCCACACCGCGGACAAGAAACAACTGTACAGGAGCTGTGTCAAGGCCATCAATAAAGACAGACTGTGTGACAGAGCTCCCACTGTGTGGACCAACAAACTGGGAGGAGACCACCAGCCACAGTGGAGGGCTCTGTACAAACCTCCCCTGAAGAAGAGGACAGCCGACCTCCAGTGGAGAATTTTACACGGAGCCTTCGCCTCAAATTCTTTCATCTCCCACGTCGAGCCCGCTGTGTCAGACCAGTGCCCGTTTTGTAATTTTAGAGAAACAGTGTTTCATGTTTTTAGCGAGTGTAGAAGACTGTCAGGTCTCTTCACTCTTTTAACCGATGTTTTTAAACTGTCCAATGAGTTTTTTAGCATTCCAGTTTTTATTAATGGGGTGAAATATCAGAAAACAAAAAAAGAAAAAACTCAGTTACTAAATTTTATCATTGGGGAGGCGAAGCTGGCAATTTTAACATCTAGAAAAAATAAGATAGAGGGGAGGGCAGGGACAGAACCAGCCTCAGTCTGGCGCTGTAACATCAAGTGCAGACTGAGGCTGGAATTCGCTTTTTACACAATAACCAATGATTTGAACAGTTTTAAAAACATTTGGGGTTTTAATAAGACATTGTGCACTGTAAAAGACAATATGCTTGTTTTTACTGATTGCCTCTCTGGCTAAACATGTTCATGTTTTGGTTTTGCATTGGTTTTAAATGTATGCTTTTATTTTTTTTTACAATCGCAAAACACTATTTATTTATTGTATATGTGAATACATAATGTAAATAAATGTGGTTGTAAAAATCAAAAAAAAAAAATCTTCTTCTTCTTCTTCTTCTTCTTCTTCTTCTTCTTCTTCCGGGAGGAGGGTGTGTTGAGGAGAGGGAGAGAGACACTGTGCGATTGTTTGCTTTTTCACTATTTTTCATTCTTTATTCTTTACATGGTGATAGTGGTGGTGGGATAAAGTGTTTATTGTTCATTTAGTGGTGTTATTTTTGTAAACGGGTGGTGGTTTTAACACTTTTGCAGACCGAACCTGGTCTGCGGGGTGGACACGCCGCACCCTGTCATGGCGTCCAGTCCCCTCACTTCGCTGTCGCGCAGACACGGCATCAGGGTTGGTGCTGGGTCCGCGTGCAGCGTGGAGGACGTCGCTTTAGCTGTGGGGGACATTATTGGTCATGGATCAATAAAATCCGCCGCTCGCATGAACAGGGCCGTGGTCCTGTTTTTGGAGCGAGTCGACCAGGTGAATCAGCTGGTGGAGGCGGGGCTCACCGTTAACGGGCTGTACGAGCAGGTGCTTCCTCTCGTTCAGCCCGCTACACGAGTCATTCTTTCCAACGTGCCCCCCTTCGTAAGCGACGATTTCCTGGTTGACCAGCTGTCTAAGCACGGTAGGGTGATTTCCCCCATCAGGAAAATCCTGTCTGGGTGCAAGTCACCTCTACTGAAGCACGTAGTGTCGCACCGAAGACAGCTGTTCATGATCCTGAACAACAGGACGGAGGAGTTCAACTGCCGGTTCACGGTAAGAGTCGATAATTTCGACTACATGTTGTTCGCCACGTCATCCCAAAATAAGTGTTTTGGCTGCGGTGAGGAAGGACACCTCGCCAAAGCATGTCCGAACCGTGCGGCCCCGGGGCTGCGGGGCTCTGCCGGCGGCTCCGGCTCCCGCGGGCGGGGCTGGGGCTCCGTCCGCGGCTCTCGGGGCTTCCGCCGCGGCCGCTCCGGCGTGGGCCGCGGTCGCTGCGGCTCCGGCTTCGGCGCGGGCCGGAGCTGGTGCTCCCGCCCCGATTCCGTCCGCGGCCGCTCCGGCGTGGGCCGGGGCCGGTGGTGGCGGTCCATCGCCGGTGGTCGTGGCTGCCGCCCCCCCCGGGTCGGCCCGTCCCCGCGGCCCGGCGCAAGGCACCCCCTGCGGCTATAACGCGAAGCGCTAAGGTGTGTGAGCAACATGTGGAGGAAATGCATGTGGGTGAAAACACTGAGGTGAGGAGAGAAGGTGATGGTGGAGGGAAAATGGAAAAAAATGAAAAAATTAAACAAAAAAAGGTGGGTGAGGGGAGAGAGAAGGGTGGAATGGGAGGGGGGAACACAAGGGTGGAGGAGATAGGTGATGTGGGTGAAGGGACCAGCAGAATAGAGGGGGCAGGTGGGATAGAGGGAGAGAAGGGTGAGATAACTGGGGGTGTAGGTGACACAGGGGAGATATGTGAGACTGAGAAAGTGACTGAAAGTTTGTGTGAGTCGGGTGAGGCTGGAGGAGTGAGTGAGAGTGTGTGTGAAGCTGGAGGAGTGAGTGAGAGTGTGTGTGAGGCTGGAGGAGTGAGTGAGAGTGTGTGTGAAGCTGGAGGAGTGAGTGAGAGTGTGTGTGAGGCTGGAGGAGTGAGTGAGAGTGTGTGTGAGGCTGGAGGAGTGAGTGAGAGTGTGTGTGAGGCTGGAGGAGTGAGTGAGAGTGTGTGTGAGGCTGGAGGAGTGAGTGAGAGTGTGTGTGAGGCTGGAGGAGTGAGTGAGAGTGTGTGTGCGACAGGCGAGGTAGAGGAGTGTGTGAGGGAGAGAGCAGGGGCAGTGAGTGTAGGTACAACTCTTGGGGCTGCAGTGATAGAGGGAAGCTGGGAGGTTGTGCCGGGGAGGCAAAGGCGAAGTAAAAGGAAAAACATAAATGTGACCCACCACCAGTAAACCAGTCATAAGTGTGTGTAAATCCAAACAGAGTTATGTGTGTATCTTGGTAGAGTGTAAACTAAGGTTTAAGATGGTGAAAAAATGATGTTTCTATCACAAGTAGAACCAAAGTTATGGTCATTTTAATATCCACATTTGGACATATTTTACAATTTGCATATTTTTAGATATTGTCCGTTAAAGTTTTGGACTGTTTTGGGGTAGGAAGTCCTTAGCAACGCATAATAATTTGTATCCGATTGACACAAATTGTTGACAGATGTTAAAGGACACTCTGATGGACATGTCACAGAAGTTTTATATATTATAATAATAGGACAGAAGTGTGACGTATTATAATCATTTGGCTTACACCATTGGACAGAACATTCAATATAAGCTTTTACCTCGTACCAAACACTTGGGTGTTTACCCACGGAACGGAGATCGTTTTGTTCGGCGAAAAGAGGTGGAAGTCGTCTTTGTCTTTGCTCAGCAATACCTGAACTTTTGTCACCGCTTAAATAATTGACTCAATAAACACCTTTATTGATTGGATTTCAATGTAATGACCACAGGAAGTGAACATAGAGGTGTTAAGGTACCGTTTTTTGATAAGGTGTAAACACTAATAACAAATCACCTTCCAGCCTAAATTTGGCTGTAGCTCTGAACGGCTCAGTGCGACTTATGCCTGGTTTCGTGGTGGCGGGTCACAAATGTAGAAACAGGAAGTAGCAAAGCTGGGAGGATGGAGGAGGCAGTGGGTGAATCCACTGACTCAGATGAAGAACTCTCTGACAGCAGTGACCTGTCATTATCCCAGGTCACTGCGAGTCAAAAAAATGCATATTCGGAAAAAATGATCAAAATTTTTTTAGAACAAACAAAAGGAGTAAAAAGATTAAACATGGCACTACATTTCCCAAACATATTAGGTTTTTATCATTCAGCCAGACACATAATAAAACACAAAGCAACATCAGACCTCACCACACAAGAAATCTACAGATTAAACAAACATTTAGTAAAAGTGAGAAAACAACTTAAGTTTTAATGATGTTTCGCTTATTTTTATTTTTTAGTGTTTTTATTTTTCTTATTTTATTAACCATGTCATGTTTTAAAATAGGAAGCTTGAATGTGAACGGTGCCAGAGAGGCAAGAAAGAGGGCACTGGTCTTTGAAACAACAAGGGCAAAGCGGATCGACGTGCTGTTCCTACAAGAAGTCCACGGAGATGAAAAGGTGGAGGCAGACTGGAGGAAGGAGTGGGAGGGACAGGTGGTCCTGAACCACAACACCTCCCTCAGTGGAGGAGTGGGCCTCCTGTTCTCCAGGGCCTTCACTCCTTCCTCTCTGGAGGTCGAACATGTTGTCCAGGGGAGGTGCGTCTTAGCTAAGGCACAGTTCCAGCAGCACACCCTGGTTTTTATCAACATCTATGCACCGACCAATGGTGCAGAGAGGAAGAGCTTTTTACAAAAAGTGAAGACAAGGCTGGACTGCTGTGGTCCAGAGGAGGTTTTATTCTTGGGTGGGGATTTGAACTGCACAGAAAATGAGCTTTTAGATGGAAACCATGCAGAGCCTCATCCTGCCTCCCAGCACACGCTGAAGCAGCTGGTGGTTCCTCATGGTCTGGTGGATGTATGGAGAAGGATGCATGCAGACTGTAGACAGTATACATGGTCCCACCTAAAAGAGAACTACATGTCTTTAGCCAGATTAAACCGTTTTTATTGTTTTAAGTATCATTTTAATGTTTTTAAAGAATGTAAATTATTGCCAGTTGGTTTTAATGATCATTCTTTAGTTTTATGTAGTGTTTTTATGAAAAATATTTTACCCAAGAGCGCATACTGGCATTTTAATTCGGTTTTAATTTTTGATAAAGGTTTTAGAGAGGCTTTTAAGTTTTTTTGGAGTAATTTTAGACAGAGGAAAAATGATTTTATGTGTCTTAGGCAGTGGTGGGACCATGGAAAAACAGAAATAAAAGTTTTATGTCAGCAGTATACTGTCAATGTCACTCGTGATACTTGTCGATCTATTCGTGACCTGGAAACTGAAATAGTGGAGTTAGAAGCCATCACTAATTCCACAGGAAACAGAGGGTATATTGAAACCCTCAAGTCTAAAAAAATGACCTTGGCCAACCTGCTGGACACCAAGGTACAGGGTGCACTGGTCAGGTCCTGGATACAAAACATCACAGAGATGGATGCTCCCTCTAGCTTCTTCTTCGGCCTGGAGAGGAAGCTGGGGCAACGGAAAACAATCCACGCTTTACTATCGGACACAGGGCAGGAACTCAGCGAGCCGGTCAAAATACGACAAAGAGCGGTGGAGTTCTACTCCACCCTCTACAGCAGTGAGTTGGAGGAGGACAACCCACATCTCCTGGACAGTTTCTGCGAAAACCTCCCCAAGGTATCAGAGGACACCAACTCACTGCTGGACCGGCCGCTGGAGGCAGGAGAGTTAATCGCCGCTCTGCAGAGCATGCAGGGACGAAGAGCTCCAGGACTGGATGGACTAACTGTGGAATTTTTTAAAGCATACTGGGACATTTTAGCTGATGATTTCATTGATGTTTTTAACGAAAGCCTGGCTGAAGGGTCCCTGCCACAGTCCTGTCGCAGAGCGGTGGTGGCTCTCCTGCCGAAGAAAGGAAACCTCCAGGATATAAAGAACTGGCGCCCTGTGTCCCTCCTCTGCGTGGATTACAAGATCTTGTCGAAGGCCCTGGCTAACAGGCTGAGGGAAGCTATGGAGCAGGTCATCCACCGGGACCAGACCTACTGCATCCCCGGTAGGTCAATGGTAGACAATGTCTACCTCATTCGGGACGTTCTGGAGGTCTCCAGCTCTTTGGACGTCGACGCTGGGCTGATTTCACTAGACCAGGAAAAGGCATTCGACCGCGTTGAACACAGCTTCCTCTGGAAAACCATGAGGAAGTTTGGGTTCAGCGCTCGTTTTATTGCCAAGATCCAGGTATTGTACAGTGACATTGAAAGTATACTGAAATTTAATGGCAGTTTGTGTGCTCCTTTTAGGGTGCGTAGAGGCATCCGGCAGGGGTGCGCCCTGTCCGGAATGCTGTACGCACTCTCCCTGGAGCCACTCCTCTGTAAGATACGCACTAGCATTGATGGCCTGATTTTACCTGGTTTTAATGAGAACATTGTTTTATCCGCATATGCGGATGATGTCATTGTTTTTATAAAAAAGACTCACATTGACATTTTAAAAGTTTTAACCAATTTGTTTAACCATCTGTCATCAGCGAAGGTAAACTGGTCGAAAAGCGAGGCCCTAGCTGTTGGCAGATGGCGTGGCGGCCTCCCGGTTCTTCCCCAGGGGCTCCCATGGAAAAGGGATGGCCTAAAATACCTGGGAGTTTTCCTGGGGAAGAACAACAAAAAAAACTGGGAGGACGTCACCGAAAAAATAGAAAACAAATTGAACAAATGGAAATGGCTACTCTCTCAGATGTCGTATCGAGGTAGAGTACTAGTGCTCAACAATTTAGTTGCTTCCCTCCTGTGGCACCGCCTCGCTACCATGGACCCCCCCGCAGGTTTACTCGAAAAAGTCCAAGCAATGCTTGTGGACTTTTTCTGGGGGGGTCGGCATTGGGTGCCACAGGGGGTGTTGTTTTTATCAAAAGAGGAGGGGGGCCAGGGCCTTGTCCACCTGGCCAGTAGAACAGCAGTTTTTAGATTACAGTTTTTACAAAAGTTTTTAACAGGGCCCACTGATCTTGTGTGGCGAGAGGCGGCCAGCTGTATCTTCAGACGTGTGAGTAACCTGGGGGTGGACACAGCCCTGTTTTTAATGAATTCTAAATTATTAAATTTTAACGGGGTTCCTCTTTTTTATCAAAGTGTTTTTAAGTCCTGGGCCCTTTTTAAAAGCAGTCCAAGCAAAAGCTCTGACTCTCTGTTCTGGTTGTTGAAGGAGCCATTGGTGCATGGAGCCAGACTGGACATCTCCGGCGGAGCCACGCCTGGGTTGACGACGGCGCTGCACCGCACCGGCACGCTGCTGCTTGGGCAGCTGGTGGACGTGGCGGGGCCGGAGCTGTCGGATGTCCGGGCTGTGGGTTCTCTGCTGGGGGTCCGGTCCACCAGGGTGTGCCAGAAAATGTTACAGCTGTGGAGGCAGAGACTCTCGGGGAGAGAGAGGGGTCTCCTCACAGACTTCGCCAGAGGGACTGAACCCGACCGAGGAGACCCCTTCCCAGAACTGGACATCCATCCCGACCTCGGAGACCATGGCGGACCTCTCCTCGAGAGTCTGCAGAACATCGACCTCCGCACCGCGGACAAGAAAGAACTGTACAGGAGCTGTGTCAAGGCCATCAATAAAGACAGACTGTGTGACAGAGCTCCCACTGTGTGGACCAACAAACTGGGAGGAGACCACCAACCACAGTGGAGAGCTCTGTACAAACCTCCCCTGAAGAAGAGGACAGCCGACCTACAGTGGAAAATTTTACACGGAGCCTTCGCCTCAAACTCTTTCATCTCCCACGTCGAGCCCGCTGTGTCAGACCAGTGCCCGTTTTGTAATTTTAGAGAAACAGTGTTTCACGTTTTTAGCGAGTGTAGAAGACTGTCAGGTCTCTTCACTCTTTTAACCGATGTTTTTAAACTGTCCAATGAGTTTTTTAGCATTCCAGTTTTTATTAATGGGGTCAAATATAGGAAAGAAAAAAAGAAAAAACTCAGTTACTAAATTTTATCATTGGGGAGGCGAAGCTGGCAATTTTAACAACTAGGAAAAATAAGATAGAGGGGAGGGACAGAACCAGCCTCAGTGTGGTTAGGGTTAGGGTTAGAACCAGCTTTAGTCTGGCGCTGTAACATCAAGTGCAGACTGAGGCTGGAATTCGCTTTTTACAAAATAACCAATGATTTGAACAGTTTTAAAAACATTTGGGCTTTTAATAAGACATTATTCACTGTACAAGACAATATGCTTGTTTTTACTGATTGCCTCTCTGGCTAAACATGTTCATATTTTGGTTTTGTATTGGTTTTAAATGTATGCTTTTATTTTTTTTTACAATCACAGAACACTATTTATTTATTGTATATGTAAAGACCTAATGTAAATAAATGTGGTTGTAAAAATAATAAAAAAACCTTCTTCTTCTTCTTCTGTCGCCTTTTCCTCTTCAAAAGGAAACTTTCCAAACATGTGTTTTTTACTTATCTTGCTAACATGTGGGTTACACTGGCTGTGGCTCAGCTGGTAGAGCGGGTCGTTAGGGTCAAAGGTTAAAGCTGTGGCTCAGCTGGTAGAGCGGGTCGTTAGGGTCAAAGGTTAAAGCTGTGGCTCAGCTGGTAGAGCGGGTCATTAGGGTCAAAGGTTAAAGCTGTGGCTCAGCTGGTAGAGCGGGTCATTAGGGTCAAAGGTTAAAGCTGTGGCTCAGCTGGTAGAGCGGGTCATTAGGGTCAAAGGTTAAAGCTGTGGCTCAGCTGGTAGAGCGGGTCGTTAGGGTCAAAGGTTAAAGCTGTGGCTCAGCTGGTAGAGCGGGTCGTCCGATGATCGAAGGGTTGGCGGTTCGTGTCCCAGCTCTGGCTGTCCACATGTCAAAGTGTCCTTGGGCAAGACACTGAACCCCAAGTTGCTCCCAGTAGAGTCAGGGGTCAGGGGTCAGGCAGCAGCCGTCTACTGGTGTATGAGTGAATGGGTGAATGTGAAGCGCTTTGTGACCCATGTGTGTGAAAAGCACTATACAAATAAAGATTACTTACTTACTTACATTCTTGCCATTCAAGTGACAGAAGCTGTGTTTCTATTACAGTTTTTCGCAAAACAATATCGATATTCCTCAAATTTCGACACGTTTGTGCTTTGAACGTGTTTCCATTGATGGTCGTTCTTGGCAGGAGTGTCGTAACTCTGGTCAAAAATCGTCCCACCACATTTCACTGTCACCTTCTGAGCTTCAAATCACTTGACCACAGTATCGCCCTGATATTAGAGTGAATGAATGGGTTAATTGTCTCATCAGTAAAAGTCACTGTTGAACTATTTAAAGACCCTAACATGTAAAAAAAAAAAACACCTGTCCCACATTATAAGGGTCTGTACATGTGGTCCCTACAATGTCAGACCGAAATATTAAGTGTAAATATACTCTGCACTTAACAACAAATTATAAGCAACCAATGGTTGCTATGGTTACAGGCTGTCATTTTCACTCCGAGAGAAGTGGTCATGTGACTATGTAGTCACACCCTGTGACATATACTGCAGAAAAAGTGTTTCCATTGCACTTTTGCCATATATTACAATATTGAAACGTCTGAAAAACCACCTCGTGATATTTGAATGTTTCTTTCGAAATTTAGGTGTTTCCCATTACCAGTTTTTATAACGATATTTACATTTTGGAAATTTCCAAGGGTAATGGAAAGGCAGTTATTGACGTAACCGACAGAATCCGGTAATTTTTCAAAATAAAAGATTGTTCAGACTCGGATAATAAATACAAGATACCAACCAATTGGTACCAATTGGTTGGTATCTTGTATTTATTGGATCAATTGGTACCAATTGATCCAATTGGTACCAATTGATCCAATTGGTACCAATCTGGTACCAATTGATCCAATTGGTACCAATCTGGTACCGGTCCACAGACCGGGGGTTGGGGACCAGTGCCTTACGGGGCTCAGTATAAACCAAAGACACTTCTGATCAAATATTTGGTGTTTTTTATCCGCAGGTGTAAACTCATATAAATGAAGTTAGTTTGGTCACATGTTTGTCACATTTGTCCTTTTAGGGCCAAGACTCTGTGGACCCCTGGACTTTAACCCGTACCTGCCGATGAGTCTTAGAGGCCGTGGTCCGAACCTGTCCATGAGGATCCCCAGAGGTAAGGTGGCGGCGCTGAGCAGGAACGACCCGATGGTAAAGCCCAGGTTCAGCATCTCCTCCTGCTCCACACAACTGGGCCAAAGTTCACCGTCTGACCAGCTGCCGTTGGTTTCATTCTCTGGGTCGAGCAGAACCAACAGAACCGTTAGAATAAAGGATGAAACATGGAGGACATGAAGGCATGAAGGAACAACTTCACACTTTTCATTTTTACACTCAAGTTTTTTTGAAAATGTGTGAAGTGGAAACAGATTGAATGAAATCCACTTTGATAGTAACAGTGTGTTAGCTTAGCCACGCTAGCCCCTCCTAGCACCTCCTAGCGCCCCCTAGCCCCTCCTAGCCCCTCCTAGCGCCTCCTAGTGCCTTCTAGCCCCTCCTAGCCCCTTCTAGCACCTCCTAGCCCCTCCTAGCCCCTCCTAGCGCCTCCTAGCGCCTCCTAGCCCCTCCTAGCGCCTCCTAGCGCCCCCTAGCGCCTCCTAGTGCCTCCTAGCCCTTCCTAGCCCCTCCTAGCCCCTCCTACTGCCTCCTAGCCCCTCCTAGCGCCTCCTAGCCCCTCCTAGCGCCTCCTAGCTCCTCCTAGCGCCTCCTAGCCCCTCCTAGCGCCTCCTAGCCCCTCCTAGCGCCTCCTAGCCCCTCCTAGCGCCTCCTAGCCCGTCCTAGCAGCAGCATAGTTAACAGTAGTAGTTGTAGACACACACCGTCACATCTATGAGCTACTGATGAATCTAAAAGGAGAATTATTTGCTCAATTTTAAACCGATTGAAAAACGTTTGGATTTTTTTAGAAACATCACACACGACTGTACAAGGTGCTCAGATATTTTGTACAATTCTGTTTTTCCACTCAATACTTAAAGATATAAGTATAGTTATTTAAACAACAGAAGAGTTTGACCAAAGGAGGCAGACGTTCAGTCACAGGTACCATGGATGGAAGGAACAATAGAATGTTAGCAGGTTGTCATGGTAACAGTTCAATAAACAGATAGATAGAACCCATCATCTTTGTGTCGACCTATGATCTAACAGCTGTTTACCACTAAACAAACAGCTGTTTACAGCTAAACAAACAACTGTTTACAGCTAAACAAACAGCTGTTTACAGCTAAACAAACAACTGTTTACGGCTAAACAAACAGCTGTTTACAGCTAAACAAACAGCTGTTTACAGCTAAACAAACAACTGTTTACGGCTAAACAAACAGCTGTTTACAGCTAAACAAACAGCTGTTTACGGCTAAACAAACAACTGTTTACGGCTAAACAAACAGCTGTTTACAGCTAAACAAACAGCTGTTTATGAATAAACAAACAGCTGTTTACAGCTAAACAAACAACTGTTTACGGCTAAACAAACAACTGTTTACGGCTAAACAAACAGCTGTTTACAGCTAAACAAACAGCTGTTTACGGCTAAACAAACAGCTGTTTACAGCTAAACAAACAGCTGTTTATGAATAAACAAACAGCTGTTTACAGCTAAACAAACAACTGTTTACGGCTAAACAAACAGCTGTTTACTGCTAAACAAACAGCTGTTTATGAATAAACAAACAGCTGTTTACAGCTAAACAAACAACTGTTTACGGCTAAACAAACAGCTGTTTACAGCTAAACAAACAACTGTTTACAGCTAAACAAACAGCTGTTTACTGCAAAACTATATATATATATATATATATATATATATATATATATATATATATATATATATATATATATATATATTTATATTTGTGTGTGTGTGTGTGTGACCTGGATAAATAATTCCTACATTTATATGATTCACGTTTCCATAAACAGACTTTTTCAACTTTTCTTTTCTCTGCATGTTTACTACAGTACACTTAATGATACCAAAAACATTATTAAATGTTGTTTATGTTTCTTATATTTTAATCACCTGTAAAAATGTAAAGTCAATAAAAACCTGAGCACATGTGAACCTTTAGTTTTTTTCTATTTCTCTGTCAGATGCTTTAAATTAAACTGTAGTTCAGTTGTTATTGTCCTCAGTGCCTTTGGGCCAGTTTTGACCCAGGCAGGTTTGACACAACAGATGATAGATGAGGTTCTCATGGACGATACAGGTGATCCATGAGGATGAGTACAGGTCTAACTAAAGTACAGGTCTAACTAAAGCACAGGTCTAACTAAAGTACAGGTCTAACTAAAGTACAGGTCTAACTAAAGCACAGGTCTAACTAAAGTACAGGTCTAACTAAAGTACAGGTCTAACTAAAGTACAGGTCTAACTAAAGCACAGGTCTAACTAAAGTACAGGTCTAACTAAAGTACAGGTCTAACTAAAGTACAGGTCTAACTAAAGTACAGGTCTAACTAAAGTACAGGTCTAACTAAAGTACAGGTCTAACTAAAGCACAGGTCTAACTAAAGCACAGGTCTAACTAAAGTACAGGTCTAACTAAAGTACAGGTCTAACTAAAGCACAGGTCTAACTAAAGCACAGGTCTAACTAAAGTACAGGTCTAACTAAAGCACAGGTCTAACTAAAGCACAGGTCTAACTAAAGTACAGGTCTAACTAAAGCACAGGTCTAACTAAAGTACA
This sequence comes from Siphamia tubifer, assembly GCA_020466265.1. Classification (NCBI taxonomy): domain Eukaryota; kingdom Metazoa; phylum Chordata; class Actinopteri; order Kurtiformes; family Apogonidae; genus Siphamia; species Siphamia tubifer. The sequence goes on from CM035783.1 coordinate 56,184,804, forward strand.
GGTCTAACTAAAGTACAGGTCTAACTAAAGTACAGGTCTAACTAAAGTACAGGTCTAACTAAAGTACAGGTCTAACTAAAGTACAGGTCTAACTAAAGTACAGGTCTAACTAAAGCACAGGTCTAACTAAAGTACAGGTCTAACTAAAGTACAGGTCTAACTAAAGTACAGGTCTAACTAAAGCACAGGTCTAACTAAAGTACAGGTCTAACTAAAGCACAGGTCTAACTAAAGCACAGGTCTAACTAAAGCACAGGTCTAACTAAAGCACAGGTCTAACTAAGTACAGGTCTAACTAAAGCACAGGTCTAACTAAAGTACAGGTCTAACTAAGTACAGGTCTAACTAAAGCACAGGTCTAACTAAAGCACAGGTCTAACTAAAGCACAGGTCTAACTAAAGTACAGGTCTAACTAAAGCACAGGTCTAACTAAAGTACAGGTCTAACTAAAGTACAGGTCTTACTAAAGCACAGGTGTGAGTAGAAGCCTTCATTCTTCAACATGATGAGCAGTGAAGCCCAGCCCAGTAGAACTGCAGAGAACAGCAGGTTCTCAATGATGGCAGTGACGGACATCCACCACCGCCGCTGGTACGCCTGAGCCAAGGTAGGAGCCATGACCACTGCAAACACACAAAGGTGGACAGAGGTGGACAAAGGTGGACAAAGGTGGACAACGGTGGACAGAGGTGGAAAAAGGTGGACAGAGGTGGACAAAGGTGGAAAAAGGTAGACAGAGGTGGACAAAGGTGGACAAAGGTGGACAGAGGTGGACAAAGGTGGACAGAGGTGGACAGAGGTGGACAACGGTGGACAGAGGTGGACAAAGGTGGACAACGGTGGACAGAGGTGGACAAAGGTGGACAACGGTGGACAGAGATGGACAAAGGTGAACAGAGGTGGACAAAGGTAGACAGAGGTGGACAACGGTGGACAAAGGTGGACAACGGTGGACAAAGGTGGACAACGGTGGACAGAGGTGAACAGAGGTGGACAACGGTGGACAGAGGTGGACAAAGGTGGACAACGGTGGACAGAGGTGGACAGAGATGGACAAAGGTGAACAGAGGTGGACAAAGGTAGACAGAGGTGGACAACGGTGAACAGAGGTGGACAGAGTACTCACATTCTGTGAAAAATACTGCAGTAATTGTAACATTATTGTACGTTCTGGGACATATTTGATGCTGACAAACAGAAGATAATAATTTAAAAGCATTAAAACACTATATGACAAACATGAACATAAACAACTTTAAATATAAACATTTTCTTTTCTATTCTACTCCTCCTTAACCTTTACACTTGGTTCATTTGAATAGTGGGCGTGTCAACCGTTCTCCTCCATCCTCCTAGCATTAGCATAATATTAGCTTTGTGTTCTAGCTCTGCTGTAATAATCATATATTATATAAACTTTGGTTTTAGTCACAGTTTTCTGTTGGTTTCATACAAGTTCTACATGTCATGATTTATGGTAGTGTGATTATAATAATAATAATAATAATAATAATAATGATAATGATAATAATAATAATAATAATAATAATAATAATAATAATAATTATTATTATTATTATTATTATCAGTGAACTATTAGACCTACTTATTGTTGTAGTGGTTTTCCACCAATATTTCAGGTATTGTTTTCTGCCCCCCTAAAATAAGATAAGTGCCCCCCCATGTCATTGTGCTCACACCTCTGAAGTATTAAAGAGACGAAGGATCAGTGAGATGAAAACAGAGGTGGAGTTTGACCCTGTTTGACCTTTTGTGCACAGATCGAATGTGGTGAGTTCTGAAATATTCCGGTTGTTTCTCCAGATCAAAGGAGCGTGTCAACATCTGCAGGAAATATTTGGACAAGGTGTGAAATGTAAAAGCATTGGCTGAAGGTGTTGGAACGGCGTCCGTAAACACAGTCACATGGAAACACGCTGAGTATGTGTGGGGACACAAATAGAAAGAGTCGCCCTGCGGTCACAACCTGTTTAGTGAAAGACTGAGTGTCCCCACTGTCCCTACTGTCCCCACTGCACCCACTGTCCCCATTGTCTCCACTGTCCCCATTGTCCCCACTGTCCTCACTGTCCCCAATGTGGGGGGGGGGGGCAGGTCGGGTGGGGGGTTGGGGGGTTTGGTGGGGGCTGGGGTGGCGGGTGGGTCTTCATGCCCCGGGCCGTCTGGGTCGGTCTTGGTGTGCTAGGGGAGTTTGTAGCTGCTCCCTCTTGTTCTCCGGGTTTGCGTCGTTCACGGTGGCCCCAGTGGCTCTCTGGGGGCGGCGTCCTGTAGCTCCTACGGCCCGGGATGAGGGGTGCCCTGTTGGCTTGGCCCTGCCTTGCCGTGATTGCTGTTCTGGGTTTCGGGGTCCTTCACACTTGCATGTTTGATCGGGTCTCGCCAGCTGCTGCCGAGTCCCATTTCAGTGAATGATGGGACCCCCCAGAATGTGCTGAGAATCTCTCCACAATCTCTACCCTAAACTCATTCTCTTCTTGCACTAGTGTCCCCTTCTGGCCTATTCTATTGCATTCTATTTTACACTATCAAGTCATCCACAACTATGGTGCTCACTACCGTTTTTGTTTAATTATTTATTTATCAAATCTCTTTTTCTTTTGTGCTGTTTTGGTTTTCTTCTCTTTTTTCGATTTATTTATTTATTTTTATTGATGGACAGTTAGTAGTTGGGAATAACGCACCACCTTACAATCTTTAACTGCAATAGCACCGCCTATTAATTTCTTTCCCTGTCCGTCCTGTCCAGTCTTTGTTTCCCCCACACATCACTGAGGTGTAGTATAGAAAGTTCTAATAAAGGATGTCTGCTCAGCTTTCAGGGAGGACCGCTGATGGTAACACACATGCACTAAATATTAAAATATTTGGCTAAAAAATGCATTGATCTCACACAATGTTGACTCCCTCTGTGGTGTTAAACAATGAGAACAAATGCAGACAAAAACAAACAAACAAAAAAACACATATACACACACACACACACAAACACACACGCACACAAACACACACACACGCACACACACAAACACAAACACACACACACACACACACAAACACACACACACACGCACACACACAAACACACACACAAACACAAACACACACACACACACAAACACACACACACACACACAAACACACACACACACACACACACACAAACACACAGGCACACAAACACACACACACACACACAGGCACACAAACACACACACAAACACACAAACACACACACACACAAACACAAACACACACAAACACACACACACACACACACAAACACACACACACACATGTTCCAGTTCCAGATGTTTGCTCTACACACACATTACAACATCACAAATATAATTGTCCAATAGAATCATCATCATCAGGGTCATTAAAGGTTAAAGTCATTTTATTAACATTGTGGATCAATTCTATCTATAATCTATCTATCTATAATTTGATCTCATCCATTCTGTTCAGTATTTATTAATTTCCACTCATTTTCATGAATTTTGTTATTTTTGTCAATTCTTCCCTTATTTTGTACACCTATCTATCAATAGTATTGATTAGTTGTTGTTAGTCCTAACCACATAGAACTATTAACTATAATAACTAGCATCTATTATAATATTATCATCTCTATTATTCATTTTCATTGACAATCACTTAATTTTTTAAGATTTCATTTGCTAATTAAATACATAATATACATAATATAATACATAATGGACTGAACAGCTTTAATATGATTGGCTGTTTGATCAATTTATTATATTTTTTTTTACCATAATAAAGAGTCAAAAATAAAAATAAAAACACTGATTTATGATCTTAAAATAAAACACACTAAGATAAACAAAGACATACATAGTTTTATTGTTCATTTCATGTGCTACATTTTATTTGTAGAAAAAGTGTGATATAAATAAATATAGTTTGATTGAAAAAACAACAGATTTAAAATGATTTAAATGATAAGTATTGACTGATGTGAACATTAAGAAGAGTCGAAAAAATAAAATAACAGGAGTGTAGATTTCTAAAACAGTAAATCTTACATACTTTTAAAACTTGCATTTGACTAAAACTACAAAGATTTATATTATTTTATTTTACATCGAACGAGTCACATCAGCTCAATTTAATATTTGTCTTATTTAGTCAGAGTCAGTTTTTCCAAACAGTTGAAGAATGAAGTCATTAATGTTAATGTTTGTCATACAGTGTTTGAATGGTTTTAACTGTGTTCAATTATAACCTTCTGTTTGTCAGCATCAAAAATGTCCCAGAATGCCTCAAAATAGACAAATACAATATGGCCACCACAGCCAAGTCCAAATCAAATGAATGAGTTAACTTTAATGAATGCGTTAACTTTAATGAATGCGTTAACTATAATGAATGCGTTAACTATAATGAACGCGTTAACTATAATGAATGAGTTAACTATAATGAATGAGTTAACTATAATGAATGAGTTAACTTTAATGAATGAGTTAACTTTAATGAATGAGTTAACTATAATGAATGAGTTAACTATAATGAATGAGTTAACTTTAATGAATGAGTTAACTATAATGAATGAGTTAACTTTAATGAATGAGTTAACTTTAATGAATGAGTTAACTATAATGAATGAGTTAACTATAATGAACGAGTTAACTATAATGAACGAGTTAACTTTAATGAACGAGTTAACTATAATGAATGAGTTAACTTTAATGAACGAGTTAACTATAATGAACGAGTTAACTTTAATGAACGAGTTAACTATAATGTCACATGTTCAAATATTGAAATTGTTCTGTAATTTGTTTTCTGCTTTAACTATTGTGATAAAATGCATAATTTTAAGATAAAATGTTACAATTATGAGATAATGTAAAATAACTAATATATAGTTAGTTTGTAACGTAATGAGTATAAAGTACATATATTTATATAAATGTAGAGTATAAAGTACATATATTTATATAAATATAAACAGTATAAAGTACATATATTTATATAAATATAAACAGTATAAAGTACATATATTTATATAAATATAAACAGTATAAAGTACATATATTTATATAAATATAAACAGTATAAAGTACATATATTTATATAAATATAAACAGTATAAAGTACATATATTTATATAAATATAAACAGTATAAAGTTACTTACTTTATAATTTGCTCCAAACTTCTGCT
>CM035783.1:56195014-56210014 GCA_020466265.1 Siphamia tubifer
CAACGGACCAGGCTACGGATTTGGACATTCAGGCCTGCCGAATGGGCCCTACCATGCTGCAGCTGTAGGACGTGGTGTTCGACGGAGCCAACGCTACTCTGCTCTGTGATGTCTCCACAGGCCAGCCGCGCCCTATTGTGCCTGTGGCCTGGCGGCGCCGGGTTTTCGACACGATCCACAGCCTTTCTCATCCAGGGGTGAAGGCCTCTACTAAGTTGGTGGGGGTCAAGTTTGTTTGGCCTAGACTGCGTAAGGACGTTAGGGCTTGGGCTGGCTCGTGTGTGGCGTGCCAGCGCGCCAAAGTGCACAGACACACCAAGGCCCCTTTGGCGCCGTTTCTGGTGCCGGAGAGGCGTTTTGATCATGTGAATGTGGACCTGGTGGGCCCCCTGCCCTCCTCCCATGGATATACACACCTCCTCACCATGGTGGACAGGACCACTAGGTGGCCAGAAGCGGTTCCCCTGTCTTCCACTACTGCAGCAGAGGTGGCCCGGGCTTTCATCGGGTGCTGGGTGGCCCGGTTCGGCACACCTGGGGACATCACCAGCTACCGGGGTCCCCAGTTCACGTCGGAGCTCTGGACTGCAGTTGCTGAACATCTGGGGGTGAAGATTCATTGCACGACGGCATACAGCCCGCAGGGGAATGGACTTTGTGAGAGGTTCCATCGCGATATGAAAGCTGCACTTCGGGCCAGTCTTACTGACAGCGGCTGGGCTGACCGCCTTCCCTGGGTCATGCTTGGCATCCGCACTGCCCCCAAGGAGGACCTCCAAGCCTCATCTGCAGAGCTGGTGTACGGCCAGCCTCTGCGGATCCCCGGGGAATTCCTCCCAGACGCCACGGCTCCCTGGTCGGCTGCCTCTCATCGTGCTGTGTCCCGGGGTGTCGCTGAGGCCTTCGTTCCTGTTCCGACGTCTCGCCACTGCCTTCCACAGTCGTACATTCCCAGGGACCTGCCATCGGCCAGGTATGTTTTCATCCGACACGACAGTCATCGGTCCCCGCTGCAGCCCCCTTACGATGGCCCCTTCCGGGTCTTGGAGGTGGGTGCTAAAAACTTTGTAGTAGACATGGGGGGCAGGCCGGAGCGGGTCACTATAGACCATCTCAAACCTGCTCACTTGGACATCGACGAGCCAGTTCTGACGGGGGCGACCCCCTGTTTGGGACCCAGCCCCTCCTCTGACCTCTGACCCGGCCCCTGCCCCATCCCCTTTAGCGCCTGCCAGGCGCAGTGGTTTCGGCCGTTTAGTCCGTCCGCCCCCACGTTGAATGTTTGTTGATGGACTGCTCGATCAGACTTTTCTCTGCATTCTTGTTTTGATGTGTGCACTGCTGTGTGTTTGGTTGTTCAGTTCACTGCCAGTATTATTTTGTTGCACTTTTCGACACTGTTGTTGCACTTTTGTTGGTGAATTCTGGGGGGGCCTGTGTGGTGACCCACATCTAGGGACGGATATAGAGAGACATTCACCAAAGGGGTTTGTGCCTTTAAGAGGATGATGATGGGAGGTGTTTGGGTGAGACAAGTCTTCCGGTTCCGGGTTTGACTGGATGTGTTGTTGTTGTTGTTGTTGTTGTGTTCACGTTGATGCTGCCGTGTAAAGTAATGTGGAATAAGTAAACTACCTCGACAGTACCACGTTTCCTGTCTCGTTGTTCTTCACTCCACAAGTTCAATTTATTTCAAATATGCAACAAACCAAACAGCTTTGGGATCCATTTTATGCCTTTAATATTGTTTCTATTTTTCTCCAGTAGTTTATTATAATATTCTTTCTTTGTTGTCCTCATAATATTAGTCGATTTTTTTTTTTTTTTATATACTTTTCCTTTGGTTGGATGTTTTAAGACTTGCCTGTATGATGTGTTTTTCTTTTTACGTGTCTGTTGTGGCCTCTTTATGTTTATGTATAATACAGTATTTTTAATAGAGCAATATTTATTCTATAATATATTAAATATATTTAGAAACTCCTCCTATGCTTCATAAATCTTTTTTTTTATTAGAAACTATATTCCAGTCCATTTTAATGCTATTATTGTATCTTCTATTTTCACTCTTATACATGTATAATTTTCTTGCTATAGTTACAATAACATCCAGATGTTATTCATAGTATTATTTAGGATAAATATTAATAGTGTTGTACATTTGAATGCAGCTCATTTGTTTGTAGTAAATGGATTGTGGTCATTTTTGTGTCAGATGTTTCACTGCTGCCCTCATGTGGTCAAAAATAAAACATCTACTGAATTATCTGAAAACTGTTGAACCAGGGATTTATTAAATTTTTTAATAAAGGCTCAGATGTGATGACGCACACGTTACCATTTTTTAAACACTAAACATTACATATAAAACTGTTTTATCTTCATAGTTCCAGATCAAATTGTTTAAAACCAAAGTTTTCAGAGGAAGTCGAATCTCACTCTTATTTTGTTCTAATGTGAATTTTCTACGACAGCCTTTTCTTTAGAACCAATCATGTGTCAAGTCCAGAATACAATCCATTACATTTCTGGTGAATGTAGGTCAAAGGTCAAGGTGTTTTTGTAATGAAAAGAGAGGACGGACCAGTGAGGGAAAAGGTTTGTTCTGCCTAAAAACACTTGTTAATTATAAACATGGTTGTAATTTGGGCTGTGAAAATGGAAAAAAAATTATTTATTGTGATGATTAATGCAATTACAATTTGAACCTAATTAACCTACATTTTTTAGTTTGTCCATCTGTTAGTAAGATCATTAAAACATTTATAAAAACATTTCTAAAAATCAAAGCTCATTATACATGAAAAAAAAGTCACACAGAAAAAGAGTGAATCAAATTAAATTAAATTAAATTAAATTAAATTAACCCTATGCAATTTAATTTGGTTCAAGTCAAAAATTCAAGAAGAATTTTTCATTTGATTCAATGTTTAACTTTTTTTCAGTGTAAATATTATATTTGTCACTAATACTTTTAAGCCTAGAACTTTCTACAATAAAAGGTTGACATGTTGCTTTAACAGTTAATTTAAAGTCATTAATAAAGCATGTGTTCACTTCAAGTCAATCAAACAAACAAACAAACAAACAAACCAGTATCCACTCGAAGATACAGTGAATTAAACATAACAACAAATGTATTAAACAAAAGAAAATGTGGAAGGATGTGGGTCAAAGGTCAAATGGAGTGATAGGGTCCAGGAGCTACAGTGAGGTTCGTGATGAGGGGTATTTTTTTTTTTTTTTTTGGAGGGGGGGGTTTGACAACATAGACGCCTGACAACATGTGATGGACTGGTTGAAGAACTTTTCAGCCTTTATTTAAACAGGCAAATTTCAAAGAACAGTTTCATCCATAACAGTGACGACTGTTTCCTACTGACACGAGTGTGAACTAAACAATAAATAACAGTAGAACAACAAAAGAACCATAAATATAAAAACAAACAATAACAAGCTGGAACGTAAAACACGTTTTCAACCTAAAAAATGGAGGGAAAACGAGGCAAGTTTGTGGAAAAACAAAAGTGTTCAAACATGTGAAGGTCAGAGTGAAGCCGACGATGAAAAAAAAAAAAAAAAAAAAAAAAGAATAAAAACATGCCCAGGACATTTGGGATGAATGTTTACAAATATAATTATTAATTTTGTCGAGTTATAGAAAATGATATTTTATCAATAACATGGATTTAATTACAGCTGTTTTCTTTAAATTCTTCTATCATTCTGTTTCACTGCAACAATATGATAATATTTGATAAATTCTGTCAAATATATAAAGACTTAACTGTTTTTAAAAACATGTCACATGTGGATGACATGACAAAATATTAATTCATTCAAATGCCTCCTGGTGACAGAAACAAATACACCTAGAAAAGCAGCTGTTCTGAACTTGACACACATTTACCGTCAGTAAATATTATTAAAATATTATTCCCTTTGAACAGAGCACTTGAGTCAAAAAAATATTAGACATCGTATTAAATCCCTGAAATCATCTCCAGCGCGTTTGGTTTCTGGGAAAAAAAAAAAAAAAAAAAAAAAGGTACAAAACAAAAAAAAACCTGAATAATAAACACATGCAAAACATTCTATTTAAATCCATAAAAGAAAGAATGTTGTTACAGCTGAGTGGAACTGATGGAAACATTTATAGATTATAGTCATTCATGTTAATGTTTGTCATACAGTGTTTGAATGGTTTTAATGGTGTTCAATTATAAACTTCTGTTTGTCAGCAGCAAAAATGTCCCAGAATGCCTCAAAATAGACAAATCCAATATGGCCGCCACAGCCAAGTCCAAATAAAAGGAATGAGTTAACTTTAGTGAATCAGTTAACTTTAATGAACGAGTTAACTTTAGTGAATGAGTTAACTTTAATGAATGAGTTAACTTTAATGAATGAGTTAACTTTAATGAATGAGTTAACTTTAGTGAATCAGTTAACTTTAATGAACGAGTTAACTTTAGTGAATCAGTTAACTTTAATGAACGAGTTAACTTTAATGAATGAGTTAACTTTAATGAATGAGTTAACTTTAATGAATGAGTTAACTTTAGTGAATCAGTTAACTTTAATGAACGAGTTCACTTTAATGAACGAGTTAACTTTAATGAGTGAGTTAACTTTAATGAACGAGTTAACTTTAGTGAATCAGTTAACTTTAATGAACGAGTTAACTTTAGTGAATCAGTTAACTTTAATGAACGAGTTCACTTTAATGAACGAGTTCACTTTAATGAATGAGTTAACTTTAATGAACGAGTTCACTTTAATGAATGAGTTAACTTTAATGAATGAGTTAACTTTAGTGAATCAGTTAACTTTAATGAACGAGTTCACTTTAATTAAAAAATATATACTTCAAAAAGCATGAAGATAAATTAATAAATAGTTAAAATATTGTCATCAACTTTATAATATCATCACCAATTTTAACCATTTACATTAATTTCCATCATTTTCTTTAGTGTTGATCTTAAATCTGAGTGTCATTGAATTTTCCATATGTGAAAAACTATAAAAACACATTACATTCATGTTTTTACTTCTACTGTCATAAAGTTAACTCATTCATTAAAGTTAACTCATTCATTAAAGTTAACTCATTCATTATAGTTAACTCATTCATTAAAGTTAACTCATTCATTATAGTTAACTCATTCACTAAAGTTAACTCATTCACTAAAGTTAACTCATTCATTCGATTTGGACTTGGCTGTGGCGGCCATATTGTATTTGTCTATTTTGAGGCATTCTGGGATATTTTTGCTGCTGACAAACAGAAGGTTATAATTGAACACCATTAAAACCATTCAAACACTGTATGACAAACATTAACATGAATGACTTCATTCTTCATCTGTTTTAAAACTATTATATCTGACTGAAACTTTACTGTTTAGTTGATTCTGTCTGATTTTAAATGTGATGAGATATTTTTGGGGCGGGGCCATGGGTCAGTTGGTAGAGCGAGTCGTCCAGTAACTGAAGGGTTGGTGGTTCAAATCCCGCTCTGTCCTAGTCAGTCTGTTGTGTCCTTGGGCATAAACTGACTGTCAGTCTGTCCCAGGACAACTGTGGATACATATGTAGCTTAACACCACCAGAGGGAGCATGTGAGAGTGAATGAATAATGGGTCAATAATGTGAAGTATTTTGAGTGGTCAAAAAAGTACTATATAAATCCAATTCATCATTATTATTATTATTATTATTATTATTATTATTATTATTTGTAGAAGTTAGACTGTTGCATTATAAGAGCGCTGATGAGTCTGTCCACACAGTTAGAAATGCCAACATACGCTGTGTACGTTGTGTGTTTCCTCCTGTCGCTCGTGTCCTGGATGTTTTGGGCTCAGTCTTCGTAGTGTTAGTGTTAAAGCAGGTGTAGGGTTGATTCTAACTGGATCATTTCAAAGGTGCCGTGTGTAGCATCGACAACACTTACCAACACGACTGGACGTTGGTTTAATATTTAGCATGATTTGTTAGAAGGACCTTTCATTGTTTATTCCACTGTCAATCAAATCTGACTCAGGATCAATCCCATTTCAGCCCTTAGCCCGACCCCTGACCCCTTCCTCTGTTTCTCACACCCATGTGTAGGGGTAGGGGGGCTGATGACATCGGTGAGTGTTAAAGAGGTGTCCCAATTCAAGCTCTACCCCTTCTAACTCTGTTTGAAGGGGTAGAGCTAGGGTTAAGGCTAGGGCTAGAGGGCTAGGGCTAGAGGGCTAGGGCTAGAGGGCTAGGGCTAGAGGGCTAGGGCTAGGGCTAGGGCTAGGGCTAGAGGGCTAGGGCTAGAGGGCTAGGGCTAGAGGGCTAGAGGGCTAGGGCTAGAGGGCTAGGGCTAGAGGGCTAGGGCGAGAGGGCTAGGGCTAGGGCTAGGGCTAGAGGGCTAGGGCTAGGGGTAGGGCTAGAGGGCTAGGGCTAGAGGGCTAGGGCTAGGGGTGAAATGAGACTCACCTTCCTCACGCCCACGTGGTCCTAATGAAACCCAAAAACCCTTCAAATATAGAAACCAAATTGCGCTTGTGCAGCAGATGATCAAAGGCAGTAGGAACACACTTGTTTATAAGTAAATCAAACCTACACACAGCACCTTGGATCACTGATGACGGTCTGGTCTAGAACTGCCTGGTTCTGATTGTCTGTTGGTTTAATGTTTGTCTCTCAGACGTCTCCCACCTCCTCCTGTGTCTTTTCTTGTGTTTGGAACGTTGTCGTTCTTCTTCTAACCTGTCGCTGGCGTGTGTTTCACTCCCAGAAGATGTTAGTGATGTCAGAGTCCAGGCTGAAGATCCACAAGATGAGCGGCGCCGAGATCAGCACGAACGACCAGGACACGCCGTCCAGAGACTGGGACACGTACGTGACGAAGGCCCCTCTCCGACGCTCATCCTCCTCCTCCTCTGGCGTCTGAAGGACAGATGAACGGACCAACCAGGACGCTTAAGGTACCATTTATTAGTACCTTCACCAACGACCAAACACTTTTATATGGAAGGACTTTACACAGAGGTCATAGGGTCAGAGGTCAGGGTCTGGAGCACAGAGGTGATAGGGTCAGGGATCAGGGTCTGGAGCACAGAAGTGATAGGGTCAGAGGTCAGGGTCTGGAGCACAGAAGTGATAGGGTCAGAGGTCAGGGTCTGGAGCACAGAGGTGATAGGGTCAGAGGTCAGGGTTTGGAGCACAGAGGTGATAGGGTCAGAGGTCAGGGTTTAGAACACAGAGGTGATAGGGTCAGAGGTCAGGGTTTTGAGCACAGATGTGATAGGGTCAGAGGTCAGAGGTCAGGGTCTGGAGCACAGAGGTGATAGGGTCAGAGGTCAGGGTTTAGAGCACAGAGGTGATAGGGTCAGAGGTCAGGGGTCAGGGTCTGGAGCACAGATGTGATAGGGTCAGAGGTCAGGGGTCAGGGTCTGGAGCACAGAGGTGATAGGGTCAGAGGTCAGGAGTTCCAATAATTTAATCTAGATGTAATAAATGAATGAATGTATTTTTCTGCATCATTTTTAGACACAATCTTCCTCATTTTAACTAATGTTTTGCATGTTTGGTTAATGTGAAGGAAATGGATCAAATAAAAGTACTACAGTTTTAACTGTGGTACTGGATGTTGTACTTGTACTTTGACATAGTAAAGTGAATTTGTAGATTATGCTCAGGCTGCTGGGGGCTCATTTTGACAGAACATGTGATGGGGTCCTGTTCTCACCTGGATCTGGGTTCCAGGCTCGATGTAGTTGCGGGCCAGAAACTTAAGGGCTTCGTCCATCAGGATGACAGGAAGTGACATCTTCAAAACCACCACCCACTGAGGCCAGGACAGAGGGCGTATTTGGAAGATGACCTGAGGGCACGAGCAGAGGGAATGCTGGGTATTTAAACTCTGAGTCAGGTACAGATGGTACCGTCAGAACCACACCGGGTCAAACTCTGAGCTAACGTGGAACGTACCGGCAGTGGATCCACATAAAGAATGAGGAAGTGCAGAGCCATGGACAGACAGATGGCGCCCACCAACCAGGGATTGGACCACGGAGGCATCTTCAACAGGGACTGGTTCTCAGAAAGACTGGAAACAAGGATTTGATTTCATTTACCCCAAGAAATGGTACAAGTACTTCACTACTGTACTGAAGTACAAGTACTTCACTACTGTACTGAAGTACAAGTACTTCACTACTGTACTGAAGTACAAGTACTTCACTACTGTACTGAAGGAGATTTTTATTTATTTTTCTGGAAACTTTTTACTTTTCCTCCCTCCATTTTTACATAAATATATGTACTTTATACTCTTTACATTTACATAAATATGTGTACTTTATACTCTTTACATTTACATAAATATTTGTACTTTATACTCTTTATATTTATATAAATATTTTATACTTTATACTCTTTACATTTATATAAATATATGTACTTTATACTCCTTACATTTATATAAATATTTGTACTTTATACTTTATATCAATTTTATATCAATTTTTTCAAAAACCATATGCAATATACTTTGTAGCACTACCATTTCTTACATTTCCCATTCCTTCTTACATTCAGCTGCTAGTTTCTGTTTCTGCACTTAACCGCCCAACTGTTCATAGTGTTCATAGTTTTTGTATATTACTGTTTATATTACTTGTTTATATTGTTTATTGATATTTAATGTATATTGTTTCTTTTTACTGATGCCCTCTTCTGCTGCTGTAACATGTGAATTTCCCCACTGCGGGACGAATAAAGGAAATCTTATCTTATCTTTACATTTATATAAATATTTGTACTTTATACTCTTTACATTTATATAAATATCTGGTGGTGGGAGATAATAAAAAGTCAAAATAATGCGATAAAACATCAAGATAATAGGATCAAAATCATTACAATTCAGATTCACAAACTTTCAAGGATTTCAAGGACTGCATGCATGTCTAAGGTTTCTGTTGTCATGTGCTCCATCTTCTTTTGTGAATAGACCTGATCCTGTTAATTAAGTGGGCGGTGCTTAACAGCTCCTCCTACCTGTTCAAAGCATTACACATCTCTATGGTAACCAGGACAGACAGAGCCATGGTCATGGGAATGGGAGACTCAAAGACCGAACACTGAACACCAGCGAACTCAGCATGGCCTTCACTGCACTGCAGGAAATGGGACTGTGTAGAAACACAAGAGGAACATGACATGATAGAGCAGCTTTATTATCGAAAATATATGGATGGAACAGACGTGTTCAGGAGACAAATATGATCTAAAGTAGATAATATAATCAATAATAGGATAAAAACCTACAAATAATATCAACTGTAAAGTTGATATTAAAGTATCTATGTACCCATCTGTCTGTCTGTCTGTTTCTTTTAAACCATGGTATCCATTATACTAAAGGTGTCAAACTGAAGTGAACCAGACCAATAATATAATAAGAACTAATAAATAATGTCAACACACTAATTTTCTCTATGATTTACAGTGAAAAAAAAATGACATCAGGAAAATGTTCACATCTACAAACTGTACTGGAACATTTGAAGTCAAATAACTGCAATATTATGCCTCAACTTCTACTTTACATACATGTATTTAGAAAATATTCAAGTACACTTTGTATATGGTTAGCTTTGTTCAGTGTATTTACCAGTTGATAAAAGGTCAGTTTGGGTCCATCATGTGCTGCCATAAACCACCAGGCTGCAGCTCCTACAGTAGCTGCTCCTACATAACCTGTAAAAACAAACATTTCACTTACTCCACTGGTCTACAGTCAGATGATTGTGGATTCAAACCAATGGAATGTCCCACATGTGTGTTAGTGATAAAGAAAACTGAAGTCTGAAATGATGCTTGGATCAAGTTTCCCAGATCAGTCTGGACTCAAAATGTGAAATTCTTAGAATCAACAGTAGGTTTAAGTTTTATTACATTTTTAACTCTAGAGTTCATACTCAACGGCCGCCATATTGTCTACATATGACCTACGGAGAGGAAGTGACATGAAAACTGCCCACGAACTGAAGATACAAACATTGTGAACAGAGCGACCCCCCCCCCCCCCCACACACACACACACACACACACACACACACCTTACAGATGTCAGTTCTTAGGCTCACAGTGTTAAAACATCAGTAGTGGTCTATGTTGAAACTTGTGTGAAAATTTTATTTTACAATAGCATCTATTTTGGCAAGAAAAAAAATGAATTTTTCACAGTTTCTGACACAATTTCCAGTAAGTGTGGCAGACAGAATCAGATCTGGTGTTCTGTCAAAATTGTCATCCCATCACATTGGGCTCCCAAGCTCTTCTGAGCATGCTCAGAACCACCAGGCTCTTCTGAGCATGCTCAGAACCACCAGGCTCTTCTGAGCATGCTCAGAACCACCAGGCTCTTCTGAGCATGCTCAGAACCACCAGGCTCTTCTGAGCATGCTCAGAACCACCAGGCTCTTCTGAGCATGCTCAGAACCACCAGACTCTTCTGAGCATGCTCAGAACCACCAGGCTCTTCTGAGCATGCTCAGAACCACCAGACTCTTCTGAGCATGCTCAGAACCACCAGACTCTTCTGAGCATGCTCAGAACCACCAGGCTCTTCTGAGCATGCTCAGAACCACCAGGCTCTTCTGACTCTTCTTACCAGCGTTCAGGTGCACACTTGGAAGCTTCTCCATTTATCATACATTTACAGACACTAACAAAACTTACCAGCGCTCAGGTGCACACCTGTGACACGTAGCGTCCGCAGATGGAGTGGAAATGGAGCGGCACTTCCCGACTACGTTTATAGTCAAATTTCCAGCGAAATCGATCAGGTGATATGCAAATGAGTGTCAGTTTGTCTTAGATATATTGACAGAATGTTTAAGCATTAAAACTGCTGTTACTAGTTAGAGAAGTCATGTACTGTGGAATCCACCTTGAGTGGAAGTATGTATATTATCATTGTTGTTTTATTAATTCTATTTGACCCGCCCAGAGGGAGGGGCATGGAGTACTTAAGGAGGACTGAGAGAACAGAGGAAGAGATACATAAACTGACAAACAGAAATTACAAAGCTGCTCATTTTCATTGTTTCAATATATGGTTTTTTTTTTTTCATCCCAAACAGCAATAGGAGACCTCTGAATTTTGTTTGTTTTTGTAAATACTTTTTTTTTTATTTTTAACTACACCTGTAAAAAGAGCACTGCACTTAGGAGGCCGAAGGCAAAATAAAACACAATTTTTTTGCAAACTCTCGACTGCCTGAATTATTCCCCGTTTTTTTTGGAGCGTGTAGTAAAGAACCCTGCGACATAACAATGTCAACCTTTATAGAATACAATAGTTCTTATAACTACAAAAACTGTTAATTAAAAATACTACATTTGTGTACTTCTTTCATAGATGCCACCATTTTTAAAAAAAGTGATTCACATTGTATTCTGTGACATTTCTTGTTCCCCTGCGTTTGGAAACTGCCGCTGGAAAATCTGGTTTGAAGGAGTATAAAGCCCCTCCCCCTCAACCTTAACCTGAACTGACACACCTCTAGGGGTTAGGGGTAGAATGAGCATTCAGCCTTTGACTTGATGAACGTTGATTAAAAACAGGAGCTAACCAGCACACCTGTCATGTGTTTTCAGATTCATCTTAGTCATGTATGTCAGATTTAACACATTTAATGTGTGACGTAGATACTTCCTAAAATAAATTGTAGAGCAGTGATATCAGAACATTCACTTTTCAAAAACAAACAAACGTGTCCGTTTGTCTTGGACTCACATCCAATGATGAGGTAGCGACAGAATAACCAGCTGGAGATTAGAGGCTCCTTGGGGGAACGGGGCGGCCGTGACATGATGTCCAGGTCAGGGGGGTTGAAGCCCAGGGCGGTTGCCGGGAAACCGTCTGTGACCAGATTGACCCACAGCAGCTGGACTGGGATGAGTGCTTCTGGCATACCGAGAGCAGCCGTGAGAAAAATACTGAAGGAAGAAGGACAGATGGAAGAGCGGAGCGGTGAGTGTCCTGGCTGTGGACCTACGTCTGTGTGTGGTGGTGTTCTACTGACCAGACCACCTCTCCTATGTTGGATGAGATCAAGTATCTGATGAACTGTTTCATGTTGTTGTAAATGGCTCTGCCTTCCTCTACCGCCGCCACAATGGTGGAGAAGTTGTCGTCAGCCAGGATCATCTCTGACGCCGACTTGGCCACGGCCGTGCCGCTTCCCATGGCGATGCCGATCTCTGCCTTCTTCAGCGCCGGGGCGTCGTTAACTCCGTCACCGGTCTGAAAACAAATAAAACACAATAAAAGTAGAAAAAATGAAGATCCTGCAATGAATGACGAGGCATAGGGAAGCTAAGAACATTTGTTTTTAAGTTTCTTCCATTAGACCACATATGACCTAAAGTGGGCCAGTCCAGTGCAATGGGTTAAATAACTAGGCTCATGCAGTCTGAAGCCATGGTTAGGGGTATATCCCCAAATACCCCCAAACCTTAACATGTCATGAACTGAAGCATCCCCAGGTCATGAACTTTTATTTGAACTTCATTTGAAGATAGACAAATAGTTCCAGAGATATGAACAAAGGACTGTTTAGTGATTTTCATCTTTTAAAAGCCCAAACCCTTCATTGGCTACCAGTTGAGTCTAGAATTAAATTTAAAATCCTCCTCCTTACATATAAAACCATTAATGGTATGGGCCCCTCTTATCTTAAAGATGATCTGGTTCCGTACCGACCCAATAGAACCCTTCGTTCTCAGAATGCAGGTTTACTGAAAGTTCCTAGGGTTTCTAAAAGTACAGTAGGAGCTAGAGCCTTTAGTTACCATGGTTACTGTCTTATGGAATCATCTTCCCTTTAATATTAAAGATGCAGACACAGTCTCTACATTTAAAATTAAGTTGAAAACATTCCTGTTTGAGAAAGACTATGATCAGGTTAGTTAAAAATGATGTGACTCATATATCATGTATACATGATGTATGAGTCACAGTTCAGTCTAGGCTGCCCTAGGAGTTAGAATGCTGGGGGAAGTACAGACACTGAGTTCTTTCTTCTCTTTCTCTCTCTCACACCTGTTTGTGTCATTTTTATAACCTATCTTTCATACCAAGTCTGTTCATGACTAGTCACCTGGTGTCCCCTTTACCCCCTCCCCCCCTGGGGGGAGTGGTGGCTCTCCTGACAGTGTCTGCACGGGAGCCATGGACGACAGGATCTGGAGTATCTCGCCTGTGCTGACCTGTGACCCCGGACCACCGCCCCTGCCTGTCTGGACCAGCCCCCCTTCCTGCATCTATATATGGACGTTCATCTATAGTCTGTCCGTCCATGGGAGTGGATCTGTCCTTCAATGTGGTTCTCCTCAAGATTTCTTCTTTTTCCCACTGGGTTTGGAAGTTTTTTCTTGCCGAGAAGGAGGGTCTAAGGACAGGGGGAGGGTCTAAGGACAGGGGGAGGGTCTAAGGACAGGGGATGCCTGGGACTTTTCATGTATTTCTGTAGTTGATTATGTTTTTGTAAAGCCCTCTGAGACGACTTTGTTGTGATTTAGGGCTTTATAAATAAAATTGAATTGAATTGAATATTAACTTTATTAAAGGACTCATTCTATGGTTATTTATTAATATTAACTTTATTAAAGTAAATATAAATTGAATTGAATTGAAAAGCGCCCCCTTCTGGCCAATCTAGAAATGGTAAATTGTTCAAAATCAAATCACTTCATCCTCTCCATGACATTTATTTATTTTTACAGAAAATATGGAATTTTTAAACCCAATAAAGTGGTACCTCTACTTACAAAATTAATTTGTTCCACAAGTGTTTTCGTACCGTGACTTTTTCATAAATAGTCGATTTACATGAAAAAGGCCTCATTGGTCCCAAGGCCCCCAATATTAATAATACTACCCCCTTGAACCTTTCAAAAAAAAAAAACTTCTGATTTTGGATGAAATATGTGTTAAAAGTCAAAGAAAATGTAGATTTTAGATGGAATTTATTATTATGTAATTTATTAGTGTCAGTGGGTAAATGTGTCACTGACTGAACATTAAACATTAAACCATTCAAATGAACTAGACATGTGGGTCATTTTCATACCAGACATGTGGGTCATTTTCATTACCAGACATGTGGGTCATTTTCATTACCAGACATGTGGGTCATTTTCATTACCAGACATGTGGGTCATTTTCATCCCAGACATGTGGGTCATTTTCATCCCAGACATGTGGGTCATTTTCATATCAGACATGTGGGTCATTTTCATCCCAGACATGTGGGTCATTTTCATCCCAGACATGTGGGTCATTTTCATATCAGACATGTGGGTCATTTTCATCCCAGACATGTGGGTCATTTTCATACCAGACATGTGGGTCATTTTCATCCCAGACATGTGGGTAATTCTCATCCCAGACATGTGGGTCATTTTCATATCAGACATGTGGGTCATTTTCATCCCAGACATGTGGGTCATTTTAATCCCAGACATGTGGGTCATTTTCATCCCAGACATGTGGGTTATTTTCATATCAGACATGTGGGTCATTTTCATCCCAGACATGTGGGTCATTTTCATTACCAGACATGTGGGTCATTTTCATCCCAGACATGTGGGTCATTTTCATTACCAGACATGTGGGTCATTTTCATCCCAGACATGTGGGTCATTTTCATCCCAGACATGTGGGTCATTTTCATTACCAGACATGTGGGTCATTTTCATCCCAGACATGTGGGTCATTTACATCCCAGACATGTGGGTCATTTTCATTACCAGACATGTGGGTCATTTTCATCCCAGACATGTGGGTCATTTTCATCCCAGACATGTGGGTCATTTTCAACAACAGAAACAACAGTAACTCTGTGATGAATGAGGGTCAAAGGTCACCAAAAGCATCATGGGTAGCTCCCTCATAGCCAATGGGATGATACGTACAGTACATACAGTTATGTACATATTTAT
>CM035783.1:56215014-56237514 GCA_020466265.1 Siphamia tubifer
TAACACTAGTTAACAGTTGTTCTCAGACCTCAGGTATTAACACTAGTTAACAGTTCTCAGACCTCAGGTATTAATACTACTTAACAGTAGTTAACACTAGTTAACAGTTGTTCTCAGACCTCAGGTATTGTCACTAGTTAACACTAGTTAACACTAGTTAACAGTTGTTCTCAGACCTCAGGTATTATCACTAGTTAACAGTTGTTAACACTAGTTAACAGTTGTTCTCAGACCTCAGGTATTATCACTAGTTAACAGTTGTTCTCAGACCTCAGGTATTAACACTAGTTAACAGTTGTTAACACTAGTTAACAGTTGTTCTCAGACCTCAGGTATTATCACTAGTTAACACTAGTTAACACTAGTTAACAGTTGTTCTCAGACCTCAGGTATTAACACTAGTTAACACTAGTTAACAGTTGTTCTCAGACCTCAGGTATTAACACTAGTTAACACTAGTTAACAGTTGTTAACACTAGTTAACAGTTGTTCTCAGACCTCAGGTATTAATACTAGTTAACAGTTGTTAACACTAGTTAACAGTTGTTCTCAGACCTCAGGTATTAATACTAGTTAACAGTAGTTAACACTAGTTAACAGTTGTTCTCAGACCTCAGGTATTAACACAAGTTAACACTAGTTAACAGTTGTTGTCAGACCTCAGGTATTATCACTAGTTCACACTAGTTAACAGTTGTTCTCAGACCTCAGGTATTATCACTAGTTAACAGTTGTTCTCAGACCTCAGGTATTAATACTAGTTAACAGTAGTTAACACTAGTTAACAGTTGTTCTCAGACCTCAGGTATTAATACTAGTTACAGTAGTTAACACTAGTTAACAGTTGTTCTCAGACCTCAGGTATTAACACTAGTTAACAGTAGTTAACACTAGTTAACAGTTGTTCTCAGACCTCAGGTACTATCACTAGTTAACACTAGTTAACAGTTGTTCTCAGACCTCAGGTATTAACACTAGTTAACAGTTGTTCTCAGACCTCAGGTATTAATACTACTTAACAGTAGTTAACACTAGTTAACAGTTGTTCTCAGACCTCAGGTATTAACACTAGTTAACACTAGTTAACAGTTGTTCTCAGACCTCAGGTATTAACACTAGTTAACAGTTGTTAACACTAGTTAACAGTTGTTCTCAGACCTCAGGTATTATCACTCGTTAACACTAGTTGACAGTAGTTAACAGTTGTTCTCAGACCTCAGGTATTATCACTAGTTCACACTAGTTAACACTAGTTAACAGTTGTTCTCAGACCTCAGGTATTATCACTAGTTCACACTAGTTAACACTAGTTAACAGTTGTTCTCAGACCTCAGGTATTATCACTCGTTAACACTAGTTGACAGTTGTTCTCAGACCTCAGGTATTAACACTAGTTAACAGTTGTTCTCAGACCTCAGGTATTAACACTAGTTAACACTAGTTAACAGTTGTTAACACTAGTTAACAGTTGTTCTCAGACCCCAGGTATTAATACTAGTTAACAGTAGTTAACACTAGTTAACAGTTGTTCTCAGACCTCAGGTATTTATACTAGTTAACAGTAGTTAACAGTTGTTCTCATACCTCAGGTATTAACAGTAGTTAACCGTAGTTAACAGTTGTTGTCAGACCTCAGGTATTATCACTAGTTCACACTAGTTAACAGTTGTTCTCAGACCTCAGGTATTATCACTAGTTAACAGTAGTTAACACTAGTTAACAGTTGTTCTCAGACCTCAGGTGTTTATACTAGTTCACACTAGTTAACAGTTGTTCTCAGACCTCAGGTATTATCACTAGTTAACAGTAGTTAACACTAGTTAACAGTTGTTCTCAGACCTCAGGTGTTTATACTAGTTAACACTAGTTAACAGTTGTTCTCAGACCTCAGGTATTGTCACTAGTTAACACTAGTTAACACTAGTTAACAGTTGTTCTCAGACCTCAGGTATTATCACTAGTTAACAGTTGTTAACACTAGTTAACAGTTGTTCTCAGACCTCAGGTATTATCACTAGTTAACAGTTGTTCTCAGACCTCAGGTATTAACACTAGTTA
Source organism: Siphamia tubifer (assembly GCA_020466265.1). NCBI lineage: Eukaryota > Metazoa > Chordata > Actinopteri > Kurtiformes > Apogonidae > Siphamia > Siphamia tubifer. The sequence continues at coordinate 56,217,073 of CM035783.1, forward strand.
ACAGTTGTTAACACTAGTTAACAGTTGTTCTCAGACCTCAGGTATTATCACTAGTTAACACTAGTTAACAGTTGTTCTCAGACCTCAGGTATTAACACTAGTTAACACTAGTTAACAGTTGTTCTCAGACCTCAGGTATTAACACTAGTTAACACTAGTTAACAGTTGTTAACACTAGTTAACAGTTGTTCTCAGACCTCAGGTATTAATACTAGTTAACAGTTGTTAACACTAGTTAACAGTTGTTCTCAGACCTCAGGTATTAATACTAGTTAACAGTAGTTAACACTAGTTAACAGTTGTTCTCAGACCTCAGGTATTAACACAAGTTAACACTAGTTAACAGTTGTTGTCAGACCTCAGGTATTATCACTAGTTCACACTAGTTAACAGTTGTTCTCAGACCTCAGGTATTATCACTAGTTAACAGTTGTTCTCAGACCTCAGGTATTAATACTAGTTAACAGTAGTTAACACTAGTTAACAGTTGTTCTCAGACCTCAGGTATTAATACTAGTTACAGTAGTTAACACTAGTTAACAGTTGTTCTCAGACCTCAGGTATTAACACTAGTTAACAGTAGTTAACACTAGTTAACAGTTGTTCTCAGACCTCAGGTACTATCACTAGTTAACACTAGTTAACAGTTGTTCTCAGACCTCAGGTATTAACACTAGTTAACAGTTGTTCTCAGACCTCAGGTATTAATACTACTTAACAGTAGTTAACACTAGTTAACAGTTGTTCTCAGACCTCAGGTATTAACACTAGTTAACACTAGTTAACAGTTGTTCTCAGACCTCAGGTATTAACACTAGTTAACAGTTGTTAACACTAGTTAACAGTTGTTCTCAGACCTCAGGTATTATCACTAGTTCACACTAGTTAACACTAGTTAACAGTTGTTCTCAGACCTCAGGTATTATCACTCGTTAACACTAGTTGACAGTTGTTCTCAGACCTCAGGTATTAACACTAGTTAACAGTTGTTCTCAGACCTCAGGTATTAACACTAGTTAACACTAGTTAACAGTTGTTAACACTAGTTAACAGTTGTTCTCAGACCCCAGGTATTAATACTAGTTAACAGTAGTTAACACTAGTTAACAGTTGTTCTCAGACCTCAGGTATTTATACTAGTTAACAGTAGTTAACAGTTGTTCTCATACCTCAGGTATTAACAGTAGTTAACCGTAGTTAACAGTTGTTGTCAGACCTCAGGTATTATCACTAGTTCACACTAGTTAACAGTTGTTCTCAGACCTCAGGTATTATCACTAGTTAACAGTAGTTAACACGAGTTAACAGTTGTTCTCAGACCTCAGGTATTAATACTAGTTAACAGTAGTTAACACTAGTTAACAGTTGTTCTCAGACCTCAGGTATTAATACTAGTTAACAGTAGTTAACACTAGTTAACAGTTGTTCTCAGACCTCAGGTATTAACACTAGTTAACACTAGTTAACAGTTGTTCTCAGACCTCAGGTATTATCACTCGTTAACACTAGTTAACAGTTGTTCTCAGACAACAGGTATTAACACTAGTTAACATGAGTTAACAGTTGTTCTCAGACCTCAGGTATTAACACTAGTTAACAGTAGTTAACACTAGTTAACAGTTGTTCTCAGACCTCAGGTATTATCACTAGTTAACACTAGTTAACACTAGTTAACAGTTGTTCTCAGACCTCAGGTATTAACACTAGTTAACAGTTGTTCTCAGACCTCAGGTATTAATACTACTTAACAGTAGTTAACACTAGTTAACAGTTGTTCTCAGACCTCAGGTATTATCACTAGTTAACACTAGTTAACACTAGTTAACAGTTGTTCTCAGACCTCAGGTATTAACACTAGTTAACAGTTCTCAGACCTCAGGTATTAATACTACTTAACAGTAGTTAACACTAGTTAACAGTTGTTCTCAGACCTCAGGTATTATCACTAGTTAACACTAGTTAACACTAGTTAACAGTTGTTCTCAGACCTCAGGTATTATCACTAGTTAACAGTTGTTAACACTAGTTAACAGTTGTTCTCAGACCTCAGGTATTATCACTAGTTAACACTAGTTAACAGTTGTTCTTAGACCTCAGGTATTATCACTAGTTAACAGTTGTTCTCAGACCTCAGGTATTAACACTAGTTAACAGTTGTTCTCAGACCTCAGGTATTATCACTAGTTAACACTAGTTAACACTAGTTAACAGTTGTTCTCAGACCTCAGGTATTAACACTAGTTAACACTAGTTAACAGTTGTTCTCAGACCTCAGGTATTAACACTAGTTAACTCTAGTTAACAGTTGTTAACACTAGTTAACAGTTGTTCTCAGACCTCAGGTATTAATACTAGTTAACAGTAGTTAACACTAGTTAACAGTTGTTCTCAGACCTCAGGTATTATCACTAGTTAACAGTAGTTAACACGAGTTAACAGTTGTTCTCAGACCTCAGGTATTAACACTAGTTAACACTAGTTAACAGTTGTTGTCAGACCTCAGGTATTATCACTAGTTCAGACTAGTTAACAGTTGTTCTCACTAGTTAACAGTAGTTAACACTAGTTAACAGTTGTTCTCAGACCTCAGGTATTAATACTAGTTAACAGTAGTTAACACTAGTTAACAGTTGTTCTCAGACCTCAGGTATTAATACTAGTTACAGTAGTTAACACTAGTTAACAGTTGTTCTCAGACCTCAGGTATTAACACTAGTTAACAGTAGTTAACACTAGTTAACAGTTGTTCTCAGACCTCAGGTATTATCACTAGTTAACACTAGTTAACACTAGTTAACAGTTGTTCTCAGACCTCAGGTATTAACACTAGTTAACAGTTGTTCTCAGACCTCAGGTATTAATACTAGTTAACACTAGTTAACAGTTGTTCTCAGACCTCAGGTATTAACACTAGTTAACACTAGTTAACAGTTGTTCTCAGACCTCAGGTATTAACACTAGTTAACACTAGTTAACAGTTGTTCTCAGACCTCAGGTATTAACACTAGTTAACAGTTGTTAACACTAGTTAACAGTTGTTCTCAGACCTCAGGTATTATCACTAGTTCACACTAGTTAACACTAGTTAACAGTTGTTCTCAGACCTCAGGTATTATCACTCGTTAACACTAGTTAACAGTTGTTCTCAGACCTCAGGTATTAACACTAGTTAACAGTTGTTCTCAGACCTCAGGTATTAACACTAGTTAACACTAGTTAACAGTTGTTAACACTAGTTAACAGTTGTTCTCAGACCCCAGGTATTAATACTAGTTAACACTAGTTAACAGTTGTTAACACTAGTTAACAGTTGTTCTCAGACCCCAGGTATTAATACTAGTTAACAGTAGTTAACACTAGTTAACAGTTGTTCTCAGACCTCAGAAATTTATACTAGTTAACAGTAGTTAACAGTTGTTCTCATACCTCAGGTATTAACAGTAGTTAACCGTAGTTAACGGTTGTTCTCAGACCTCAGGTATTAACACTAGTTAACACTAGTTAACAGTAGTTAACAGTTGTTGTCAGACCTCAGGTATTATCACTAGTTCACACTAGTTAACAGTTGTTCTCAGACCTCAGGTATTATCACTAGTTAACAGTAGTTAACACGAGTTAACAGTTGTTCTCAGACCTCAGGTATTCATACTAGTTAACAGTAGTTAACACTAGTTAACAGTTGTTCTCAGACCTCAGGTATTAATACTAGTTAACAGTAGTTAACACTAGTTAACAGTTGTTCTCAGACCTCAGGTATTAACACTAGTTAACACTAGTTAACAGTTGTTCTCAGACCTCAGGTATTAACACTAGTTAACACTAGTTAACAGTTGTTCTCAGACCTCAGGTATTAACACTAGTCAACAGTTGTTCTCAGACCTCAGGTATTAACACTAGTTAACACTAGTTAACAGTTGTTAACAGTTGTTCTCAGACCACAGGTATTAATACTAGTTAACAGTAGTTAACACTAGTTAACAGTTGTTCTCAGACCTCAGGTATTTATACTAGTTAACAGTAGTTAACAGTTGTTCTCATACCTCAGGTATTAACAGTAGTTAACCGTAGTTAACGGTTGTTCTCAGACCTCAGGTATTAACACTAGTTAACACTAGTTAACAGTAGTTAACAGTTGTTGTCAGACCTCAGGTATTATCACTAGTTCACACTAGTTAACAGTTGTTCTCAGACCTCAGGTATTATCACTAGTTAACAGTAGTTAACACGAGTTAACAGTTGTTCTCAGACCTCAGGTATTAATACTAGTTAACAGTAGTTAACACTAGTTAACAGTTGTTCTCAGACCTCAGGTATTAATACTAGTTAACAGTAGTTAACACTAGTTAACAGTTCTCAGACCTCAGGTATTAACACTAGTTAACACTAGTTAACAGTTGTTAACAGTTGTTGTCAGACCTCAGGTATTATCACTAGTTCACACTAGTTAACAGTTGTTCTCAGACCTCAGGTATTATCACTAGTTAACAGTAGTTAACACGAGTTAACAGTTGTTCTCAGACCTCAGGTATTAATACTAGTTAACAGTAGTTAACACTAGTTAACAGTTGTTCTCAGACCTCAGGTATTTATACTAGTTAACAGTAGTTAACAGTTGTTCTCATACCTCAGGTATTAACAGTAGTTAACCGTAGTTAACGGTTGTTCTCAGACCTCAGGTATTAACACTAGTTAACACTAGTTAACAGTTGTTCTCAGACCTCAGGTATTAACACTAGTTAACACTAGTTAACAGTAGTTAACACTAGTTAACAGTTGTTCTCAGACCTCAGGTATTAATACTAGTTAACAGTAGTTAACACTAGTTAACAGTTGTTCTCAGACCTCAGGTATTAACACTAGTTAACACTAGTTAACAGTTGTTCTCAGACCTCAGGTATTATCACTCGTTAACACTAGTTAACAGTTGTTCTCAGACCTCAGGTATTAACACTAGTTAACAGTTGTTCTCAGACCTCAGGTATTAACACTAGTTAACACTAGTTAACAGTTGTTAACACTAGTTAACAGTTGTTCTCAGACCCCAGGTATTAATACTAGTTAACAGTTGTTAACACTAGTTAACAGTTGTTCTCAGACCTCAGGTATTTATACTAGTTAACAGTAGTTAACAGTTGTTCTCATACCTCAGGTATTAACAGTAGTTAACCGTAGTTAACGGTTGTTCTCAGACCTCAGGTATTAACACTAGTTAACACTAGTTAACAGTAGTTAACAGTTGTTGTCAGACCTCAGGTATTATCACTAGTTCACACTAGTTAACAGTTGTTCTCAGACCTCAGGTATTATCACTAGTTAACAGTAGTTAACACGAGTTAACAGTTGTTCTCAGACCTCAGGTATTAATACTAGTTAACAGTAGTTAACACTAGTTAACAGTTGTTCTCAGACCTCAGGTATTAACACTAGTTAACACTAGTTAACAGTTGTTCTCAGACCTCAGGTATTAACACTAGTTAACAGTTGTTCTCAGACCTCAGGTATTAACACTAGTTAACACTAGTTAACAGTTGTTCTCAGACCTCAGGTATTAACACTAGTTAACAGTAGTTAACACTAGTTAACAGTTGTTCTCAGACCTCAGGTATTAACACTAGTTAACAGTAGTTAACACTAGTTAACAGTTGTTCTCAGACCTCAGGTATTATCACTAGTTAACACTAGTTAACACTAGTTAACAGTTGTTCTCAGACCTCAGGTATTAACACTAGTTAACACTAGTTAACAGTTGTTAACGCTAGTTAACAGTTGTTCTCAGACCTCAGGTATTATCAGTAGTTAACACTAGTTAACAGTTGTTCTCAGACCTCAGGTATTATCACTAGTTAACACTAGTTAACAGTTGTTCTCAGACCTCAGGTATTAACACTAGTTAACACTAGTTAACAGTTGTTCTCAGACCTCAGGTATTAACACTAGTTAACAGTTGTTAACACTAGTTAACAGTTGTTCTCAGACCTCAGGTATTAATACTAGTTAACAGTAGTTAACACTAGTTAACAGTTGTTGTCAGACCTCAGGTATTAATACTAGTTAACAGTAGTTAACACTAGTTAACAGTTGTTCTCAGACCTCAGGTATTAACACTAGTTAACAGTTGTTGTCAGACCTCAGGTATTAATACTAGTTAACAGTAGTTAACACTAGTTAACAGTTGTTCTCAGACCTCAGGTATTAACACTAGTTAACAGTTGTTGTCAGACCTCAGGTATTAATACTAGTTAACAGTAGTTAACACTAGTTAACAGTTGTTCTCAGACCTCAGGTATTAACACTAGTTAACACTAGTTAACAGTTGTTGTCAGACCTCAGGTAGTTTGTTCCACAGGTGAGGAGCAGAACAACTGAATGATACTGTATTTGGTTCTGATTTTGGGAACACAGTAAAACTGTCCCTGATGACCTATGACCTCAGGGCTCTGGATGCTTCATATATAAGGCACATCAAGTGAAGTCAAAATTATGAGATAAAATAAAGCTCATTATGACTGATTTATTGATTAAATGTCACATGTTTTCATATTGTCCTACTGTAGACCTCCATGTTTCTGTTCAATCAGATCTATTTGGGTTTTTGTGATTTATAATTTAGAATATGTTCTAGCGTATGCACAGTATAAATGTTTTCACACTAGTTTTCTACTGTAGACATCCATCTAATAACACATTTATTTTGAATAGGTTTACTAGTTTTTATGATGTATTATTATTTCAAAGGTTTTATGTGTACAGTATTTGGTATACTGGGATCTGATAATTGTATTTCATTTCAGTGTGTTTGCTCAGTTATAAAGGTAGCTGTAGTGTTGTAATGATTTTTATGTGGTGTTATTTCTAATAAACTGAAGAAGGACTGAGGATTTATTCAATCAAGTCAATTCAATCAATACATGTGATCAATATGTTAGTTATAATTAATATGTTAGTTATAATTAATATGTTAGTTATAATCAATATGTTAGTTATAATCAATATGTTAGTTATAATTAATATGTTAGTTATAATTAATATGTTAGTTATAATTAATATGTTAGTTATAATCAATATGTTAGTTATAATCAATATGTTAGTTATAATCAATATGTTAGTTATAATTAATATGTTAGTTATAATCAATATGTTAGTTATAATCAATATGTTCGTCATAGAACAACTGGAAATAATACACAAGAATATTCCTGAAATAAATAGAAATAGACTGACATGTTTGGACTAAAACTGGACTAAAATACCTTGTCTAACTTAGTCTGACTAAAATATGACTAATAAAAATGATTTGTGAAAAAATAAAAGCAACTAAGAATGAACTTTGACAAAGGACTAAAATGAAAATGGGAAACAAAATGAACAATGCTAACAACAAAGAAGCAAAGCCACGTCATGTTCATTTCACTCGGTAAATTACTTCCTGTATTTTCTGGACTATAAGACATATTCATATGTTTTAAACCATGAGGTTTTTACAAAGGTGCAGATATTCTGTGGATTTTTCCTCCACCACTAGGGGGCGCTCTAACCTGAATTAGAATCCAAGTTAATGTAAAGAACAATATGCTACCGTTTCTTTAGTAGATAGAACACTGATGCAATCTGCATATGATGCAAGTTTTAAGTTAAAGTTTATCGATCTTTCTACCCATGAAGGAAACACGCTGCTGCTGCTGCACGTTAGCTTCTGTACATGCACTAAATATATGACTTTAAACATAGATATGTGCAGCTTATAACCTGGTACGGCTTGTATATTCTGTTTTTATTCTATTTTTAAAAATACAGTGGATGTGGCTTATATACAGGTGTGTCTTATATACAGGTGTGTCTTATATACAGGTGTGTCTTATATACAGGTGTGTCTTATATACAGGTGTGGCTTATATACAGGTGTGGCTTATATACAGGTGTGGCTTATATACAGGTGTGGCTTATATACAGGTGTGGCTTATATACAGGTGTGGCTTATATACAGGTGTGTCTTATATACAGGTGTGTCTTATATACAGGTGTGTCTTATATACAGGTGTGTCTTATATACAGGTGTCTCTTATATACAGGTGTGGCTTATATACAGGTGTGGCTTATATACAGGTGTGGCTTATATACAGGTGTGGCTTATATACAGGTGTGGCTTATATACAGGTGTGGCTTATATACAGGTGTGGCTTATATACAGGTGTGGCTTATAGTCCAGAAATTCAGTCATTTGCTCTCGGTGTCTTTGTCTTCAGCAATGTGGACATATTTGCGTTGACGTTGCTGTGTACATATCATCCACCATCACACCGCTCATTTGTGTTAAATATATATATATATATTCTGTCATCATAGTTACCTCATAGTCTGCAAAAACAGCAGAGTTCTCCAGGTTCAGAGAGTGGATATCAGGCGGTGCATCCCTGGTTGCCATGGCGAGACAGCGCAGCGTGTCTCGGCCTGACCCCCACTCTCTCACGGTGGTCAGGAGCTGCTCCCGAAGAGTCGGTGTCATGGGTAAACGGACAGAACCACTCACCCGGATGTAATTACACCGCTCCAGAACACTCTCTGGAGCTCCCTGATGAAGAAAGAACAGGTCTGAGTCTCTAAGTGACAGTTCATAGATCTGACCATTTATATGTAAAAAATAAAACTACTGTTTTTTTTGGAAGGTACCGTTAAAGGGACAGTTCAGTATTTCTCAGATGAATGTGTTCGTCATCATTGTCTTTACTCTGGTGCACCCACATTGACTTACCCCCTCTCTTCTGACTCCTCCCCTTTACTCAGGTGCACCCACATTGACTTACCCCCTCTCTTCTGACTCCTCCCCTTTACTCTGGTGCACCCACATTGACTTACCCCCTCTCTTCTGACTCCTCCCCTTTACTCAGGTGCACCCACATTGACTTACCCCCTCTCTTCTGACTCCTCCCCTTTACTCAGGTGCACCCACATTGACTTACCCCCTCTCTTCTGACTCCGCCCCTTTACTCTGGTGCACCCACACAGACTTACCCCCGACAGTGTCCTGTTAGCCCAGTTCTTTACTTCATTTTACTGAATATTTTTTTCTGTGCGTCTTATCAAACTACTTTCATCAGTTATTGGGCAGTGTTAGCTGCTAGCAGTGTTGGCTGTTAGCAGTGTTAGCGGCTGCTACGTGCAGGTGCACAGCTGTTACCAGTGCCAACGCTAGCGCATTGATCGCTATTGAGAGAAAGTAGTTCCAAACAATTACGAGGTGTGAGTTTTTGTTCAGTAACGGTTTTGTTTTGTAAATAAATCACTCATTCCAACACATACTGTTTTGAGAAAAAAACAGCTTTTATTTTGTTGACCCCAGGAAACCTGCCGAGACTACTTTGGCTTTGACCAAAACCAGACCAGAACTGGGCTCACAGGACACTGTGGGGGGTAAGTCTGTGTGGGTGCACCAGAGTAAAGGGGCGGAGTCAGAAGAGATGGGCGGAGTCACTGTGGGTGCACCAGAGTAAAGGGGTGTGGTCAGAAGAGAGGGGCGGAGTCACTGTGGGTGCACCAGAGTAAACACACTGATGACAAACACATTCATCTGAAAAATACTGAACTGTCCCTTAAAGTGAAGTGGGTCATGTATTAAATGTATGTTGTTTTTGTTTTATAATTGTGATCAATGGCTTTTAGTTGTTGGTTGTGATGATTTGGTTTATTTTATTTTGCGTATGGGTGTTTTATGTAATAATAATAATAATAATGGATTAAATTTCTATAGTTCTTTTCAAGGCACCCAAAGCACTTTACATTATTGATCCATTATTCATTCACTCTCACATGCTCCCTCTGGTGGTGGTAAACTACATATGTATCCACAGTTGCCCTGGGGCAGACTGACAGAAGCGTGGCAGCCATTTTGTGCCTACAGTCCCTCTGACCACCACCAAACATTCATACACCAGTGACTGTCACGTTTTTAAGTCTCTGACCTTAACGAACATCTTGGCTCCGCTGACAGACCTGGTGGGTTTATTGGACGAACAGAACACAGACATGGACTTCCTGTCTCGGGAAAACTCTAGTGTCAGCTCCTTCCGCATCAGCTGCTTAATCACCTGTTAAAAAAACAAACCCATTTGAAACTTCATCAGTTGTAGATGTGTCAGAAGCTTTTGTGTTAAATAGAAAAGTCTGTTCAAACTTCTGACCCCAAACACAGATTTAAAATCCACTTTTTTACAGCGTTTTTCTGTGAGCTCTTTCCATTTGTCACATTTGTGAATGACAATGTTTGGTACTCCTTCTCTAGGTTAGAACGATCGCAGTTGTAAACTACATAAAACATAAACACACTGTGCTTCACTTCCTGCCCTCCATCTGAAAGTATGTGACGTCATATTAAATCAACCTATTATATTTGAGGCTGTCATTGAAAAACAAGCCTGTGACAATTAAGACACAAATACAAATTTAAGATTAATCTGTGATATTTATACATTTCATTGAGGGTTTTTTTTAGGACGTGCCTTGTGTACAGGGTTATTTAAAAAGAAAGAACAAATTTCATTACACAATGTTTTAATAAGGAAAAAAAAAACCTCTAGCAAAGTCATAATTATTCTCTTCACAACCAGCTTCTGTTTCCTGTCTTCAAAGTGTTTAATGTGTCTACGACCTGCAGCGTAAAACAACACCAATGTGATGAGAGAAGTCCCCCGAGATCAGGTCAAGTTAAATTCAAGACTTTTTAAGAGCATTTTAATGCCGTTTGAAATTAAATTCAATACAGACACTGAGTTCTTTCTTCTCTTTCTCTCCCTCACATCTGTTTGTGTCATTTTTATAACATATCTTTCATACCAAGTCTGTTCATGACTAGTCACCTGGTGTCCCCTTTCCCCCCTCCCCCCCTGGGGGGAGTGGTGGCTCTCCTGACAGTGTCTGCACGGGAGCCATGGACGACAGGATCTGGAGTATCTCGCCTGTGCTGACCTGTGACCCCGGACCACCGCCCCTGCCTGTCTGGACCAGCCCCCCCTCCTGCATTTATATATGGACGTTCATCTATAGTCTGTCCGTCCATGGGAGTGGATCTGTCCTTCAATGTGGTTCTCCTCAACATTTCTTCTTTTTCCCACTGGGTTTGGAAGTTTTTTCTGCTGAGAAGGAGGGTCTAAGGACAGGGGGAGGGTCTAAGGACAGGGGGAGGGTCTTTTCATGTATCTCTGTAGTTGATTATGTTTTTGTAAAGCCCTCTGAGACGACTTTGTTGTGATTTAGGGCTTTATAAATAAAATTGAATTGAATTGAATTCAAGACCGAGCCGACAATGAATCAAAATTGAAAAGGGAACACAATACCATTACCTGAGGGCACTTTTACCTGATTATTTTAAATAGAACATGAAGTTTTGGTTCAGTTGATGCTACATTCATGAACCATTTGCATCAAGAAGCATAACTTTGACATTCTGAATATATAACACACACACACACACACACACACACCCACACACCCACACACACACACACACACACACACACACACCCACACCCACACACACACACACACCCACACACACACCCACACACACACACACCCACACCCACACACACACCCACACACACACACACACACACACCCACACACACTTATAATAAACTCAGTATAGTTAAAGGAATTCTACACCCACACAATAATGTGTCCTCATTTTCTACTCATCCTAAATTATTTTTCTAATATAAACAGCCTAAATGTTACCAAATACTTTTGATTTCAAACTAATATAAATCTGACTAATGAATTCAATGCCTTTTAAGACTTTAAGGATCTACAGGAACCCTGTAGATACACGTCAGTGTGTCACGCTCTACTGAGTTAATTGCTGTTATTCCATGTTTAAGGTCATGGAGGTTAACCATCATTTAAAACTTACAAAACTCTTCTTTCAAATGATTCATTCTATGATGATGCTTGACAAATGCTTCTTTCTGTTTTAATAACCCTGTATGTTGTGATCTGCTTTGAAATTAGAGACAAATATGCCAAGGAAATACATGAAATTTAACAAAAATAAATACATTAGCTCGACCACAGGTGTCAAACTCGAGGCCCGGGGGCCAAATCAGGCCCAATAAAAGGTCCAGTCCGGCCCTTGGGATGAATTTGTGAAATTGATAAATAGACATTAAGAAATTAATCATTTTAGTTCAGGTTCTACATTCAGATCAATCTGAAGTGTGTCAGAACCAGTAAAAAAATCATAATAATCTATAAATAATTACAATTACATTTTTTTCTCTTTGTAAATGTAAATATTTTCACATATTTACACTAAAACCAAGTGTAATTTCACAAATATTTGAATAATGTTGAACAAATACATGTTTTTTCAAGAGAAATTAGTGCAATTTTAATATTTTATTTGTTTGTATTTGATCCATTATGATCTGTAAGTTATAATGAACATGTGGAAATCTGAATATTGTTTAAATTAGAATCATTTCATTTATTTTATGTTATTCACATTGTTTGAAAGGATTGTTTGTCAATGTAAATATTTTCATTATTTAATTTGACTTTTTTCACTAGAAAATATAGAAAAAATATTTGGAGTTGACATTATTTATGTCTTATTATGTGTTGTATTATTTACATTAAGATATAAATAAGTTCATTGTCCCACATTCAGACCAATTCAGTCTCATAAAAACCTATAAATATTTACGAGTAAAAGAATTCCCTTTGTAAATGTACTTCCTTCATTTAGTGACACTAAAACAAAGTATAATTTCACAAAAGAACAAATATGAAAAATTGGAAATGTCTTAAGAGAAGTCAGTACAATTTTAATAATATTCTACTAAATATTTAGTGTATCTATAAGTTAGAATGTATATGTGTAAGTGATAAACTAAAGTTTGTTTTCATGTGATTTGACTTTTTTGCTCTAAAACAGAGAGAAACATTTTTGAGTTGATGTTATGTATATATTATTATTATGTTTTTGTTTTTTTTCACGGGTTCGGCCCATTTCAGATCAAATTTAGCTAAATGTGGAACTGGACTAATATGAGTTTGGCACCCCTGGGCTAGACAGAGCCAACGCAGCCATCGGCCAAAACTCAGATTTCGTTATTTATCCCCTCGGGACGATTCAGTTTGCAGACATTGGTCGCAGCAGCATAAAATAAATCAGACATTCCACAGTTGCATTAGGATCGGTCAGTATTCTGAGCAGCAATAAATAAATAAGATACAAAATACAACAGTGACAATGCATCAGGATCAACAGAAATATAAAAAAAGAGATCACACATGTATAAAAATATTAAAAACATGCAGTATACCCTAACCCTACACATTAACACTGTCACTATCATTTAAAAGCCTGATGGCAGATGGAAGAAAAGAATTTATAAAATGCCTCCCAGAGGACAACAATGCAAATTTACTTTTTAGCACGTGGTCTGGGGGTGCAATAATACTGGGTGTGCAATCGGTCGTGGGTACACCCATGACCCATGACCCATGACCCATGACCCAGGCACAAGTGTTAGTAACTCGGGACAAGCTGTTTTTATTTTTGACCGACAGCCCATAAAACCAAGATATAAAAGAAAAGGTTAAAAGACTCTGGATAGAAGGTCAAAGGTTCAAGGTAAAATGGCTTAAATGGATTGAAATGAAGAACAAAGTGCATCCAAAATGCTTCAGGAATTCCTGATAATAGATGTCAAAATCCAAATGGATCCTTAACTTCATCCATCAGCAGTGTCCTGTATGTGTTTTTTGTGTCAGACTTACTGAGCAGCAGGCGGTGGCTCTCTCTGCAGGGCTCAGACCCCTCAGGTCAGTGTTGAACACATTCATTTTCTCCACCAAACAGCAGAGGGCAGTCTCTGTTGCTTCGCCGACCTTCTCAAACAAACCCTTTGCCTAAAATACAAAGTAGGAGTGAAATCAAATGTGTCGCTACACAATTTGTGACAAAATCCAAAGTGGTGGGTTTAATTTGTGACTAGACCATATATGGTAAAGGTGTAAAACACTGTACAGTCATCAGCCATTACCTCGTTGTAATCCAATGATGAGTCATTGCACAGTGCACAGATGGAGGCCAGCTCCACCAGACCTTCATACTGACTGCACTTCACCACTGAACCATCCTTGGAACTAGAGATGAACAATTGTTAAGGCACAACACGGACACAACTATAGCAGGAACCATCAGCTCAAAATCCTATTCTTATTATATGGTTGTGGAAAAAAATATCTGATCATCAAATCATCAAAAACAACGACTATGTAACAAAGTACCAATAGTCAGAGTCACTTTTCAGAAGAGATGAACCCTGTTTTTCATACAGTGTCTTTAGGGGTTTTGAAGCCTGTTGAATTCTAATGATTTGATTTTGATTTGAATGATTTATTTCGAACATGTGCAAAGTGCAACAATAATCAATACAACAATAATAATAATAACAATGACATGTCTGAAAAGCAGTAGGATGAAGCATAAGTTTATTTAATTCTACCCCTTCTTCACTTCCCCAATAACCTAAATTCATCTTATAGTAATATAGTGCATAGTACAAAAAATGATGATAAATAAAATAACAATAACAATAATAACAATATCAATAATCAATAACTGAAGTACTAAACATAGACATATATACAAAAAACAAAAAAAACAAAAAACAAACAAAAAAACCCAACTAAAAACAAATGAGCAGATAGGAAAGTAGGTAACAAATAGAGTTTTTTATTGTTTTATTTTATTTATTTTATTTTTCTATTCATTCACTTATTTTATTCATGTATTTATTTAATGTTGTGTAACTTTAATAAATGAGTTAACTTTATGTCAGCAGAAGTAAAAATATGAATGTAATGTGCTTTTATATGTTTTCACATATGAAGAATTCAATAACACACTCAGATTTAAGGTCAAGACTGTCCAAACCACAAATGCAGATTTAAAATCCACTTTTTACAGTGTTTTTCTGTGAGTTTTTTTCCATTTCTCACCTTTATGAATGACAATCTTTTGTACTGTAAAAAAAAAAAATCACTTTTCCTTCTCTGGGTTAGAACGATTGTCGCAGCCATAAACTACATAAAACAAACATTTTCCCAAAGGAAAACTGACTGGGCTTCACTTCCTGCCCTCCGCTGATCTATTGATATGATGACATCAGCTGGACTGATGCTAACATAAGCTACACTATGTGACACGCATGGTTTGTTTAGTTATTCATTTGATATTATCCCTGTAGAGAAAGTCAGACATTTCATCCTAATACTACACATAAAATGAGCAATTAGCATTAGCATTAGCATTAGCATTAGCATTAGCACACATTATGACAAAGACCTGACAAAAGGATTAGAATGTGGTTAGAACTAGGAAGTTAAATACAGTCAGGTTAATGGAGAGTTCACACAACGCACTCAGTGGCTTCATATGTTTACTTCTATACCATTAAAAACTTATCATTTAATCCCACTGTAACATAAGTGGCACCGTCAGGGTTAAGGGTTAAAGGTTAAAGGCACTCACACTTCTCCTTCAGGAGCGTAAGTAGATCCAGTCACTGTGAACTCACTGAAGTTACAGCGATCCCCAGAAACACTGTCCACAACAAACATCTACACACACACACAGGTCAGTAGTCAAGTATTAGTACATTATATTACTACATAGTCAAGTATTAGTACATTATATTAGTACATAGTCAAGTATTAGTAGATTATATTACTACATAGTCAAGTATTAGTACATTATATTAGTACATAGTCAAGTATTAGTACATTATATTAGTACATAGTCAAGTATTAGTACATTATATTAGTACATAGTCAAGTATTAGTACATTATATTAGTACATAGTCAAGTATTAGTACATTATATTAGTACATAGTCAAGTATTAGTACATTATATTAGTACATAGTCAAGTATTAGTACATTATATTAGTACATAGTCAAGTATTAGTACATCATATTAGTACATAGTCAAGTATTAGTACATTATATTAGTACATAGTCAAGTATTAGTACATTATATTAGTACATAGTCAAGTATTAGTACATTATATTAGTACATAGTCAAGTATTAGTACATCATATTAGTACATAGTCAAGTATTAGTACATTATATTAGTACATAGTCAAGTATTAGTACATTATATTAGTACATAGTCAAGTATTAGTACATTATATTAGTACATAGTCAAGTATTAGTACATTATATTAGTACATAGTCAAGTATTAGTACATTATATTAGTACATAGTCAAGTATTAGTACATTATATTAGTACATAGTCAAGTATTAGTAGATTATATTAGTACATAGTCAAGTATTAGTACATTATATTAGTACATAGTCAAGTATTAGTACATTATATTAGTACATAGTCAAGTATTAGTACATTATATTAGTACATAGTCAAGTATTAGTACATCATATTAGTACATAGTCAAGTATTAGTACATTATATTAGTACATAGTCAAGTATTAGTACATTATATTAGTACATAGTCAAGTATTAGTACATTATATTAGTACATAGTCAAGTATTAGTACATCATATTAGTACATAGTCAAGTATTAGTACATTATATTAGTACATAGTCAAGTATTAGTACATTATATTAGTACATAGTCAAGTATTAGTACATTATATTAGTACATAGTCAAGTATTAGTACATTATATTAGTACATAGTCAAGTATTAGTACATTATATTAGTACATAGTCAAGTATTAGTACATTATATTAGTACATAGTCAAGTATTAGTACATTATATTAGTACATAGTCAAGTATTAGTAGATTATATTAGTACATAGTCAAGTATTAGTACATTATATTAGTACATAGTCAAGTATTAGTACATTATATTAGTACATAGTCAAGTATTAGTACATTATATTAGTACATAGTCAAGTATTAGTACATCATATTAGTACATAGTCAAGTATTAGTACATTATATTAGTACATAGTCAAGTATTAGTACATTATATTAGTACATAGTCAAGTATTAGTACATTATATTAGTACATAGTCAAGTATTAGTACATCATATTAGTACATAGTCAAGTATTAGTACATTATATTAGTACATAGTCAAGTATTAGTACATTATATTAGTACATAGTCAAGTATTAGTACATTATATTAGTACATAGTCAAGTATTAGTACATTATATTAGTACATAGTTAAGTATTAGTACATTATATTAGTACATAGTCAAGTATTAGTACATTATATTAGTACATAGTCAAGTATTAGTACATTATATTAGTACATAGTTAAGTATTAGTACATTATATTAGTACATAGTTAAGTATTAGTACATTATATTAGTACATAGTCAAGTATTAGTACATTATATTAGTACATAGTCAAGTATTAGTACATTATATTAGTACATAGTCAAGTATTAGTACATCATATTAGTACATAGTCAAGTATTAGTACATTATATTACTACATAGTCAAGTATTAGTACATTATATTAGTACATAGTTAAGTATTAGTACATTATATTAGTACATAGTCAAGTATTAGTACATTATATTAGTACATAGTCAAGTATTAGTACATTATATTAGTACATAGTCAAGTATTAGTACATTATATTAGTACATAGTCAAGTATTAGTACATTATATTAGTACATAGTCAAGTATTAGTACATTATATTAGTACATAGTCAAGTATTAGTACATTATATTAGTACATAGTCAAGTATTAGTACATTATATTAGTACATAGTCAAGTATTAGTACATTATATTAGTACATAGTCAAGTATTAGTACATTATATTAGTACATAGTTAAGTATTAGTACATTATATTAGTACATAGTCAAGTATTAGTACATTATATTAGTACATAGTTAAGTATTAGTACATCATATTAGTACATAGTCAAGTATTAGTACATTATATTACTACATAGTCAAGTATTAGTACATTATATTAGTACATAGTCAAGTATTAGTACATTATATTAGTACATAGTCAAGTATTAGTACATTATATTAGTACATAGTCAAGTATTAGTACATTATATTAGTACATAGTCAAGTATTAGTACATCATATTAGTACATAGTCAAGTATTAGTACATTATATTAGTACATAGTCAAGTATTAGTACATTATATTAGTACATAGTCAAGTATTAGTACATTATATTAGTACATAGTCAAGTATTAGTACATTATATTAGTACATAGTTAAGTATTAGTACATTATATTAGTACATAGTCAAGTATTAGTACATTATATTAGTACATAGTCAAGTATTAGTACATTATATTAGTACATAGTTAAGTATTAGTACATTATATTAGTACATAGTTAAGTATTAGTACATTATATTAGTACATAGTCAAGTATTAGTACATTATATTAGTACATAGTCAAGTATTAGTACATTATATTAGTACATAGTCAAGTATTAGTACATCATATTAGTACATAGTCAAGTATTAGTACATTATATTACTACATAGTCAAGTATTAGTACATTATATTAGTACATAGTTAAGTATTAGTACATTATATTAGTACATAGTCAAGTATTAGTACATTATATTAGTACATAGTCAAGTATTAGTACATTATATTAGTACATAGTCAAGTATTAGTACATTATATTAGTACATAGTCAAGTATTAGTACATTATATTAGTACATAGTCAAGTATTAGTACATTATATTAGTACATAGTCAAGTATTAGTAGATTATATTAGTACATAGTCAAGTATTAGTACATTATATTACTACATAGTCAAGTATTAGTACATTATATTACTACATAGTCAAGTATTAGTACATTATATTAGTACACAGTCAAGTATTAGTACATTATATTAGTACATAGTCAAGTATTAGTACATTATATTACTACATAGTCAAGTATTAGTACATTATATTAGTACATAGTTAAGTATTAGTACATTATATTAGTACTTCCATCATAGTTCATATGGATGCCAATAATACTCACTACAGCATAAATAAATACTGTTTACCAACTTCTAAACATTTATTTGTCTTTTTTCTCAGACAGATGGAAAAATATGGATTTGTTTTGTTTTTTTACTTTGAGGGTCACTTAACATGTCAAGGTAAAAAAAAACGTTTCTTTCCATCTGTGTTGTGTTTCTACACAGACCCAGGTTAGACCAGAACCACTGGGTACTTATCAGTGACCTCACCCTGCACACAGACATCTGATTGGTGGTCAGTGTTCCTGTTTTGTCTGAGCAGATGACCGAGGTGCAGCCCAGCGTCTCCACCGAAGGCAGACTGCGGACGATGGCGTTTTTCCTGGCCATCCTTCGTGTACCCAGAGCCAGACATGTGGTGATGACCGCTGGGAGGCCTGAGTAACGACAGCAGAGCCACGTCACACAGCTGTAACACTTAACTTATGGATATGTGAATAATGTGATGGATGTGTAACCTTCTGGTATAGCAGCTACTGCCAGCGCCACAGCGATCTTAAAATAGTACACAGCTCCACGCAGCCAGCTGCCTCCGTGTACGGGGTCGTTGAAGTGACCTACATTGATGGCCCACACCGCCACGCAGATCACACTGATGACCTACAGGGGAACGACAGGGGAAGAGTTCGCAACACAGCACAGACACATATATGTAACTATCCCAAAACAAACACAGAAACTTTTTTACACAACACAAATACAGTGGTACCTCTACTTACCACAGACTGAGCTAACCATTAATCCAAGTAACCAAAACCCCCCAGACATAAATACTATGTACATTACTGTACGTAACTACGTAATGCACATACTACCCATGATGCTTTTGGTGACCTTTGACCCTCATTCATCACAGTTTCTGTTGTTTGGTGAGTTTTTCCCAGTGTGTTCATTTAAACTTTATTACAGTACGTATTCATTATTGATCATGAATCAAACAAAGTGATTCTGGTGCGAATGAAAAGAAGAAGCGACTGCGTTATCAATAAAAGTGAAACATCCAGTTTAAACAGATACTGCATAAGGCAGATACTGCATAAGGCAGATACTGCATAAGGCAGATACTGCATAAGGCAGATACTGCATAAGGCAGATACTGCATAAGGCAGATACTGCATAAGGCAGATACTGCATAAGGCAGATACTGCATAAGGCAGATACTGCGTAAGGCAGATACTGCGTAAGGCAGATACTGCGTAAGGCAGATACTGCGTAAGGCAGATACTGCGTAAGGCAGATACTGCGTAAGGCAGATACTGCGTAAGGCAGATACTGCGTAAGGCAGATACTGCATAAGGCAGATACTGCGTAAGGCAGATACTGCATAAGGCAGATACTGCATAAGGCAGATACTGCATAAGGCAGATACTGCATAAGGCAGATACTGCATAAGGCAGATACTGCATAAGGCAGATACTGCATAAGGCAGATACTGCATAAGGCAGA
>CM035783.1:56242514-56287514 GCA_020466265.1 Siphamia tubifer
AAACATTGAAAAGTCATAAATAGGAGATTCAAAAAAACAAGCAAAAAAAAACATAATTATGAGATTTAAAAAATCTAAATTATAATAAAGTCAGTAACAACTTATTTTTCATACAGTCACATCTGTTCAGTTTGAAAAAGTAAGGAGTCTATTCTGAGAATATAAAGAGTATAAAGTACATATATTTATATAAATGTAAAAAGTATAAAGTACATATATTTATATAAATGTAAAGAGTATAAAGTACATATATTTATATAAATGTAAAGAGTATAAAGTACAAATATTTATATAAATGTAAAGAGTATAAAGTACAAATATTTATATAAATGTAAAGAGTATAAAGTACATATATTTATATAAATGTAAAGAGTATAAAGTACAAATATTTATATAAATGTAAAGAGTATAAAGTACAAATATTTATATAAATGTAAAGAGTATAAAGTACATATATTTATATAAATGTAAAGAGTATAAAGTACAAATATTTATATAAATGTAAAGAGTATAAAGTACAAATATTTATATAAATGTAAAGAGTATAAAGTACAAATATTTATATAAATGTAAAGAGTATAAAGTACATATATTTATATAAATGTAAAGAGTATAAAGTACAAATATTTATATAAATGTAAAGAGTATAAAGTACAAATATTTATATAAATGTAAAGAGTATAAAGTACATATATTTATATAAATGTAAAGAGTATAAAGTACATATATTTATATAAATGTAAAGAGTATAAAGTACATATATTTATATAAATGTAAAGAGTATAAAGTACATATATTTATATAAATGTAAAGAGTATAAAGTACATATATTTATATAAATGTAAAGAGTATAAAGTACAAATATTTATATAAATGTAAAAAGTATAAAGTACAAATATTTATATAAATGTAAAGAGTATAAAGTACATATATTTATATAAATGTAAAGAGTATAAAGTACAAATATTTATATAAATGTAAAGAGTATAAAGTACAAATATTTATATAAATGTAAAGAGTATAAAGTACAAATATTTATATAAATGTAAAGAGTATAAAGTACATATATTTATATAAATGTAAAGAGTATAAAGTACAAATATTTATATAAATGTAAAGAGTATAAAGTACAAATATTTATATAAATGTAAAGAGTATAAAGTACATATATTTATATAAATGTAAAGAGTATAAAGTACAAATATTTATATAAATGTAAAGAGTATAAAGTACAAATATTTATATAAATGTAAAGAGTATAAAGTGCATATATTTATATAAATGTAAAGAGTATAAAGTACAAATATTTATATAAATGTAAAGAGTATAAAGTACATATATTTATATAAATGTAAAGAGTATAAAGTACAAATATTTATATAAATGTAAAGAGTATAAAGTACAGATATTTATATAAATGTAAAGAGTATAAAGTACAAATATTTATATAAATGTAAAGAGTATAAAGTACAAATATTTATATAAATGTAAAAAGTATAAAGTACAAATATTTATATAAATGTAAAGAGTATAAAGTACATATATTTATATAAATGTAAAGAGTATAAAGTACATATATTTATATAAAAATGTTGGGAGTAAAAGTAAAAAGTTGCCAGAAAATAAATACTCCAGTAAAGTACAGACAGTTAAACAATGTAGTTAATTAGAGTAAAGGAAGTAGTTGTATGTAGTTACTTCCAGCTGTGTTATTATATTGTGTTTGGTTGGTGAGTCACAGCCCAGTCGTACGTGTGCAGCTCTGTCAGTGTTGGTGTTAAATAAAACATCAGTAGATGTGCTAGAGGACACCTTTGAGGTGTGACACACATAACAACACACAGATGCTTTGTCCCTTCATATTAGATTTGACCGTCCTTCTGACTTGGCTCACACCCCAGGACACGTGACCTTTACGCTTACGGAGCGAGCGAGTGTTGGATGCCACAGAGAAGGTGACGTAGTGACTTACAGAGAAGAGCATGTTCTTCTTGTCCTGGTTCACTGCTCTGGGGTCAGGTACTGGGTCGGTATGTTTAAGCACAGACACGGACTCCCCCGTCAGGATGGACTGGTCCACTCTCAGTGTGGTGGAACGGATGGACGTCAGCCTGATGTCAGCTGGGACTTTATCACCAACTGGGAGAACAAAAATAAATACAAAAATATGTCAAAACATGATTTGAATATTGATGAAGACAAATAGAATTATTTTAAATGTCTACAGTAGGTTTTGATGGTCTAATGGTACATTAGTACACAGTGTACTTCAACCTTAGGGTTTTTAGTAATTAATGAAAATAAAATTACTAATGAAAACTATTTTAATGATTCAACATAACATTTAATTTATTTAAAATTAAAACCACACAATACTATTACATCCTCTTGAGAATTCATTCCTCTCTCTCTACACACAGACACACACACAAATATACATATATATACATATACATATATACATATACATATTTTTTCATATATATATATATATATATATATATATATATATATATATATATATATATATATATATATATATATATATATATATATATACACACACACACATATATATATATATATATATATATATATATATACTCAACAAAAATATAAACGCAACACTTTTGTTCTTGCTCCCATTTTTCATGAGATGGACTCAAAGATGTAAAATTCATTCCAGATCCACAATATTACCATTTCTCTCAAACATTGTTCACAAATGTGTCTAAATGTGTGATAGTGAGCACTTGTGCTTTGCTGAGATAATCCATCCCACCTCACAGGTGTGCCACATCAAGATGCTGATCTGACATGATGATTAGTGCACAGGTGTGCCTTATACTGCCCACAATAAAAGGCCACTCTGAAGCTACAGTGACAAACAACTGAATTCCAGAAAGAATTCACCTGTCCCGATAAATCCATATTTCAAATACTACTCCTGGTATTGTCTGTTAAAACTTTTTCTTTTCTTGGAAGTCGTAGGCTTTTCTGTCGCTTCAGTCGGAAGTTTCCTTTTCAAAAGAAGCTTTCCAAACACATCTGTTTTGTACTTATTTTGCTAACACGTAGGTTACATTTTTGGCATTCAAGTGACAGAGACAGAGACCAAGAGAATCCAGTCATTTTTCAAAATAAAAGCTTGTTCAGACTCAGATAATGAATAAAAGAGTTGGTTGGGGACCCCTGCCTTAAAGGGACTGTCCCCAGTACAAAGAACTCACCTTTTAGATGATTGGGAGTACATACATATAATCAAAATCAAAATGACGTACACTGACAAATTTAGATTTTGCTGTTTTGGGCCAAACTGTGTTCACATGGAAGTGACTTGGACATGTCTTTGTACCGTCATCATTCTTTTTTGAAAGCTGTTAGGCTATGCTTTGCTATTGCATACAGCTTCAGTTACATTTATAATAATGAAATCCTTTTTTTTTTTTTTAAAGAATGCAACAAAATAGTTAAGTTCCAGAGTGTCTGAACTCTGCACTCGACACTGGACTATTTAGGTCTTCCACCAAAGCAAGAACACATTTCATGTACAGGACAATTCAAGATGCTTTACATAAAACATAGTAAAATGTAAATTATTCAAATTAATTAAAATAAGAGACATAAAAACATTTCAAAGACCGTTTATAACTTCAGTCAATGCTCCAGTGAACAGTTATGTTTTCACAATTGATTTAAATGAACAGACAGCTTTTACCAGACCTCAGGTGTTAGCAGTAGTTAGCAGGTGTTAGCAGGTGTTAGCACTAGTTAGCAGTAGTTAGCAGTAGTTAGCAGGTGTTAGCAGTAGTTAGCACTAGTTAGCAGGTTTTAGCACTAGTTAGCAGGTTTTAGCAGTAGTTAGCAGGTGTTAGCAATAGTTAACAAGTTTTAGCACTAGTTATCAGGTTTTAGCACTAGTTATCAGGTTTTAGCACTAGTTATCAGGTGTTAGCACTAGTTAGCAGGTGTTAGCACTAGTTAGCAGGTGTTAGCACTAGTTAGCAGAGCACTCGTTAGCAGGTCATAGCAATAGTTAACAGATGTTAGCACTCGTTAGCAGGTGACAGCACTCGTTAGCAGGTGATAGCAATAGTTAGCAGGTGTTAGCACTCGTTAGCAGGTGACAGCACTCGTTAGCAGGTGATAGCAATAGTTAGCAGGTGTTAGCAGTTTTTCCTCACACCTCAGGTATTCAGGTAGTTTGTTCCACAGGTGAGGAGCAGAACAACTGAATGATGACAAACTTTGTTTGGTTCTGATTTTGAGGACACACAGTAAACCTGTTCCTGATGACCTATGACCTCAGGGCTCTGGATGCTTCATAGGAAACCAGCAGGTCTAAGAACCAGGTCCAAGGTCTGTTTGTGCTTTATGGACCAGGAATAAGATTTTGAACTCTACCTTTTGACCCACAGGAAGAAAATGTAAGGATTTGAGGAGCGGTGTGATGTGGTCCAGTTTCCTGGTACTGGGGTGTGATATGGTCCAGTTTCCTGGTACTGGGGTGTGATATGGTCCAGTTTCCTGGTACTGGGGTGTGATATGGTCCAGTTTCCTGGTACTGGTCAGGAGTCCGGCAGCAGCATTTTGGATCAGCTGTGGCTGCCTGATTGATTTTTAGTTTAGACCAGTGAAGACACCATTAAAAAAAATCTAATTTACTGGAAATGAATGAATGAGTTTTTTTTTATTCTAGTGAAGTTCTTCAGGTGGTCATAGACAGACTGGGTCAGAGCTGTTAAATAGTTGTTCACTTTCAGGTCTGAGTCAATAAATACACCCAGAGTTCTGGGTTGGTTTAGTGACATGGACTCAAGGTGAGCACTGATCACTCCTCAGACGTCTTCTGAACCAGAGGTCCATGTGTGTAGACCAGTAATGGTGGACACACTATCTGAGGACATGAAGACATGAGGACACACTATCTGAGGACATGAAGACATGAGGACACACTATCTGAGGACATGAAGACCTGAGAACACACTGAGGACATGAAGACCTGAGGACACACTATCTGAGGACCTGAAGACCTGAGGACACACTATCTGAGGACATGAAGACATGAGGACACACTATCTGAGGACATGAAGACATGAGGACACACTATCTGAGGACATGAAGACCTGTGGACACACTATCTGAGGACATGAAGACCTGAGGACACACTATCTGAGGACATGAAGACATGAGGACACACTATCTGAGGACATGAAGACATGAGGACACACTATCTGAGGACATGAAGACCTATGGACACACTATCTGAGGACATGAAGACATGAGGACACACTATCTGAGGACATGAAGACATGAGGACACACTATCTGAGGACATGAAGACCTGAGAACACACTGAGGACATGAAGACCTGAGGACACACTATCTGAGGACCTGAAGACCTGAGGACACACTATCTGAGGACATGAAGACATGAGGACACACTATCTGAGGACATGAAGACATGAGGACACACTATCTGAGGACATGAAGACATGAGGACACACTATCTGAGGACATGAAGACCTGTGGACACACTATCTGAGGACATGAAGACCTGAGAACACACTATCTGAGGACATGAAGACCTGAGGACACACTATCTGAGGACATGAAGACATGAGGACACACTATCTGAGGACATGAAGACATGAGGACACACTATCTGAGGACATGAAGACATGAGGACACACTATCTGAGGACATGAAGACCTATGGACACACTATCTGAGGACATGAAGACCTGAGAACACACTATCTGAGGACATGAAGACCTGAGGACACACTATCTGAGGACCTGAAGACATGAGGACACACTATCTGAGGAAATGAAGACCTGAGGACACACTATCTGAGGACATGAAGACCTGTGGACACACTATCTGAGGACATGAAGACCTGAGAACACACTATCTGAGGACATGAAGACCTGAGGACACACTATCTGAGGACCTGAAGACATGAGGACACACTATCTGAGGACATGAAGACATGAGGACACACTGAGGACATGAAGACCTGTGGACACACTATCTGAGGACATGAAGACCTGAGGACACACTATCTGAGGACATGAAGACCTGAGGACACACTATCTGAGGACATGAAGACATGAGGACACACTATCTGAGGACATGAAGACATGAGGACACACTATCTGAGGACATGAAGACCTGAGGACACACTATCTGAGGACATGAAGACCTGTGGACACACTATCTGAGGACATGAAGACCTGTGGACACACTATCTGAGGACATGAAGACCTGAGGACACACTATCTGAGGACATGAAGACCATGAAGATATTTTACTCCAGATAATCCCTGTAAATCTGCAGGACACATAAATAAAAGAAAAAGTCCAAGGAAACAGAACTTGAAAATAAATCCAGATCCAAACTAAGACTAATAAACTTTATATCATTTCACACCAGTGTTGAAAAGTGGAGCCAAAATGTTATGGTTATCGAAGCTGCCACGTTTTTTTTTCTGTTGAGCACAAAAACGAGCATCACACTATGATTGACCATTCTAAATTAAGTACCTGAATTTGGGGGATGTTTTTTTACAGATTAACTGAATATGTGACAGTCCATGGTGACACAGAGGCTGAGCGGTTAGCGCTCTTCCCTCACAGCAAGGAGACCTGGGTTCAATTCCCGGAGCGTGTGGGTGGAGTCTACATGTGTCTGCATGGGTTTCCTCCAGTGTCCCCCATCACCTTCAGCAGGTGGTTCTGACCATCAGTGTGGTTCTACAGCAGGAGATAGAACCCTGGACGCCGCCCATGGCTGCCCACTGCTCCTTACAGGTTATGCCACTGTCATCAAGGATGGGTTAAATGCAGAGGACACGTTTCGTTGTTCAGTGTATAAATGACAAAATAAAGTAATATACCTTTACCTTCAGTGACTAATAGAATAGAAAGTGAGTAGTAGTTGTGCATTGTTAAACAGTTGTCGAGTGTGTTGCAGAAACACAGTTTATATTCTACTCTTACAGGTTGGACTGACTACACTCAGGGTCTATACCAGGGGTCCCCAAACTATTTCCTGTGAGGGCCACATAACTTTTCCTTCTCAGATGAGGGGCCGGGGTCAGTTTGTAACAGAAAAAGTGTGACGAATGCAGGAGTGGATAAATGTAAAAAATTATTGTTTTCTGGATTCTTCACAGAACAAAAGGCAAGGCAAATGTATTTGTATAGAACATTTCATGTACAGGACAACTCAAGGTGCTTTACACAAAAACAGAAACAGAAAAAAATTTAAATGATAAAGATGCATTAAAAGACAATTAAAATCAAGACAAAAACATTTTAAAGCAAATAATAATCTAAGTAAAAGCTCCAGTGAATAATAATGTTTTCATCTGATTTAAATGAACTGACTGTTTGAGCAGACCTCAGGTATTAACACTAGTTAACAGTAGTTAACACTAGTTAACAGTAGTTAACACTAGTTAACAGTAGTTAACAGTTGTTAACAGTTGTTCTCAGACCTCAGGTATGAACACTAGTTAACACTAGTTAACAGTAGTTAACAGTAGTTAACAGTAGTTAACAGTAGTTAACAGTTGTTCTCAGACCTCAGGTATGAACACTAGTTAACACTAGTTAACAGTTGTCAGACCTCAGGTATTAACACTAGTTAACACTAGTTAACAGTAGTTAACAGTAGTTAACACTAGTTAACAGTAGTTAACACTAGTTAACAGTTGTTCTCAGACCTCAGGTATTAACACTAGTTAACACTAGTTAACACGAGTTAACACTAGTTACCAGTTGTTCTCAGACCTCAGGTATTAACACTAGTTAACACTAGTTAACACTAGTTAACAGTTGTTGTCAGACCTCAGGTATTAACACTAGTTAACACTAGTTAACACGAGTTAACACTAGTTAACAGTTGTTCTCAGACCTCAGGTATTAACACTAGTTAACACTAGTTAACACTAGTTAACACTAGTTAACAGTTGTTGTCAGACCTCAGGTATCCAGGTAGTTTGTTCCACAGTTTAGGAGCAGAGTAACAGAATGATGCTTCACTTTGTTTCGTTCTTATCTTTGGAACACACAGTAAACCTGTTCCTGATGACCTATGACCTCAGGGCTCTGGATGCTTCATAGGGAACCAGTAGGTCTAGGATGTATTTGGGTCCAAGGCCGTTTAGTTCTTTATAGACCAGGAGTAAGATTTTGAATTCTATCCTTTGACCCACAGGAAGAACATGTAAGGATTTGAGGAGCGGTGTGATGTGGTCCAGTTTCCTGGTACTGGGGTGTGATGTGGTCCAGTTTCCTGGTACTGGGGTGTGATGTGGTCCAGTTTCCTGGTACTGGGGTGTGATGTGGTCCAGTTTACTGGTACTGGGTGTGATGTGGTCCAGTTTCCTGGTACCGGAGTGTGATGTGGTCCAGTTTCCTGGTACTGGGGTGTGATGTGGTCCAGTTTCCTGGTACTGGGTGTGATGTGGTCCAGTTTCCTGGTACTGGGGTGTGATGTGGTCCAGTTTCCTGGTACTGGGTGTGATGTGGTCCAGTTTCCTGGTACTGGGGTGTGATGTGGTCCAGTTTCCTGGTACTGGGGTGTGATGTGGTCCAGTTTCCTGGTACTGGGTGTGATGTGGTCCAGTTTCCTGGTACTGGGTGTGATGTGGTCCAGTTTCCTGGTACTGGTCAGGACTCTGGCAGCAGTGTTTTGGATCAGCTGTTGCTGCCTGATTAATTTTTTGTTTAGACCAGTGAAGACACCATTATAATAATCTAACTTACTGAAAATGAATGAATGAGTTTTTCTGTGTCTGGTTTGGACAGAAGACCCTTGATTTTAGCGAATGTTCTTTAGGTGGTAATAGGTAGATTTGGTAATGGATTTTAAATGGTTGTTAAATTTCAGGTCAGAGTCAATAATTACACCCAGATTTCTGTCTTGGTTTGTGGGGTTTAGTGACATGGACTCAAGGTGAGCACTGACCTTTGACCTTTCTTTTTTGGGGCCAAAAACAATCACTTCTGTTTTGTCTGGATTAAGCTGGAGAAGGTTCTGGAACATCCACTCAGTGATTTGATGAAAACATTTACTCAGTGTCAGTAAGGGACTGTAATCGAGTGATGACACGGAAATATAAAGTTGTGTGTCATCTGCGTATGTGTGGTAAGAAATGTTGAAATGTTTTATGATCTGAGCCAGGGGCAGCATATACATGTGGAACAGAAGCGGTCCAAAAATTGACCCTTGTGGAACCCCACACAACATCTTTGTACTCACTGACCTGTGATTACCAACTGAAACAAAGTAGTTCCTATCTTGTAAATAAGATTTGAACCAGTTTAACACAGTGCCCGTAAGCCCCACCCACTTTTCCAGTCTGTCAGCAGTATGTCGTGGTCAACTGTATCAAATGCGGCACTGAGGTCCAATAGTACTAGGACAGAGGTTCTGGATGAATCATTATTCAGATGAATGTCATTTAGCACTTTGATCAGTGCAGTCTCAGTGCTGTGGTTGTGCTCGGAATCCAGACTGAAAGTCACGATAAAGACTGTTTTACACCAAGAAGACATGAATGTGCTGAAAGACAACTGGTGTGTTTGATATGGGTCTGTAGTTACTATTACTGAAGCATCCCCATATGGGCCTGTAGTTACCTATTACTGAAACATCCCCATATGGGCCTGTAGTTACCTATTACTGAAGCATCCCCATATGGGCCTGTAGTTACCTATTACTGAAACATCCCCATATGGGCCTGTAGTTACCTATTACTGAAGCATCCCCATATGGGCCTGTAGTTACCTATTACTGAAACATCCCCATATGGGCCTGTAGTTACCTATTACTGAAGCATCCCCATATGGGCCTGTAGTTACCTATTACTGAAACATCCCCATATGGGCCTGTAGTTACCTATTACTGAAGCATCCCCATATGGGCCTGTAGTTACCTATTACTGAAACATCCCCATATGGGCCTGTAGTTACTATTACTGAAGCATCCCCATATGGGCCTGTAGTTACTATTACTGAAGCATCCCCATATGGGCCTGTAGTTACCTATTACTGAAGCATCCCCATATGGGCCTGGAGTTACCTATTACTGAAGCATCCCCATATGGGCCTGTAGTTACTATTACTGAAGCATCCCCATATGGGCCTGTAGTTACTATTACTGAAACATCCCCATATGGGCCTATTACTGAAGCATCCCCATATGGGCCTGTAGTTACCTATTACTGAAGCATCCCCATATGGGCCTGTAGTTACCTATTACTGAAGCATCCCCATATGGGCCTGTAGTTACCTATTACTGAAGCATCCCCATACGGGCCTGTAGTTACTATTACTGAAGCATCCCCATACGGGCCTGTAGTTACCTATTACTGAAGCATCCCTATATGGGCCTGTAGTTACTATTACTGAAGCATCCCCATATGGGCCTGTAGTTACCTATTACTGAAGCATCCCCATATGGGCCTGTAGTTACTATTACTGAAGCATCCCCATATGGGCCTGTAGTTACCTATTACTGAAGCATCCCCATATGGGCCTGTAGTTACCTATTACTGAAGCATCCCCATATGGGCCTGTAGTTACTATTACTGAAGCATCCCCATATGGGCCTGTAGTTACTATTACTGAAGCATCCCCATATGGGCCTGTAGTTACCTATTACTGAAGCATCCCCATATGGGCCTGTAGTTACTATTACTGAAGCATCCCCATATGGGCCTGTAGTTACCTATTACTGAAGCATCCCCATATGGGCCTGTAGTTACCTATTACTGAAGCATCCCCATATGGGCCTGTAGTTACCTATTACTGAAGCATCCCCATATGGGCCTGTAGTTACTATTACTGAAGCATCCCCATATGGGCCTGTAGTTACCTATTACTGAAGCATCCCCATATGGGCCTGTAGTTACCTATTACTGAAGCATCCCCATATGGGCCTGTAGTTACCTATTACTGAAGCATCCCCATATGGGCCTGTAGTTACCTATTACTGAAGCATCCCCATATGGGCCTGTAGTTACTATTACTGAAGCATCCCCATATGGGCCTGTAGTTACTATTACTGAAGCATCCCCATATGGGCCTGTAGTTACCTATTACTGAAGCATCCCCATATGGGCCTGTAGTTACTATTACTGAAGCATCCCCATATGGGCCTGTAGTTACTATTACTGAAGCATCCCCATATGGGCCTGTAGTTACCTATTACTGAAGCATCCCCATATGGGCCTGTAGTTACTATTACTGAAGCATCCCCATATGGGTCTGTAGTTACCTATTACTGAAGCATCCCCATATGGGCCTGTAGTTACCTATTACTGAAGCATCCCCATATGGGCCTGTAGTTACCTATTACTGAAGCATCCCCATATGGGCCTGTAGTTAGCTATTACTGAAGCATCCCCATATGGGCCTGTAGTTACCTATTACTGAATCATCCCCATATGGGCCTGTAGTTACTATTACTGAATCATCCCCATATGGGCCTGTAGTTACTATTACTGAAGCATCCCCATATGGGCCTGTAGTTACCTATTACTGAAGCATCCCCATATGGGCCTGTAGTTACTATTACTGAAGCATCCCCATATGGGCCTGTAGTTACTATTACTGAAGCATCCCCATATGGGCCTGTAGTTACCTATTACTGAAGCATCCCCATATGGGCCTGTAGTTACTATTACTGAAGCATCCCCATATGGGTCTGTAGTTACCTATTACTGAAGCATCCCCATATGGGCCTGTAGTTACCTATTACTGAAGCATCCCCATATGGGCCTGTAGTTACCTATTACTGAAGCATCCCCATATGGGCCTGTAGTTACCTATTACTGAAGCATCCCCATATGGGCCTGTAGTTACTATTACTGAAGCATCCCCATATGGGCCTGTAGTTACTATTACTGAAGCATCCCCATATGGGCCTGTAGTTACCTATTACTGAAGCATCCCCATATGGGCCTGTAGTTAGCTATTACTGAAGCATCCCCATATGGGCCTGTAGTTACCTATTACTGAATCATCCCCATATGGGCCTGTAGTTACTATTACTGAAGCATCCCCATATGGGCCTGTAGTTACTATTACTGAAGCATCCCCATATGGGCCTGTAGTTACCTATTACTGAAGCATCCCCATATGGGCCTGTAGTTACTATTACTGAAGCATCCCCATATGGGCCTGTAGTTACTATTACTGAAGCATCCCCATATGGGCCTGTAGTTACCTATTACTGAAGCATCCCCATATGGGCCTGTAGTTACCTGTTACTGAAGCATCCCCATATGGGCCTGTAGTTACTATTACTGAAGCATCCCCATATGGGTCTGTAGTTACCTATTACTGAAGCATCCCCATATGGGCCTGTAGTTACCTA
Source organism: Siphamia tubifer (assembly GCA_020466265.1). Lineage (NCBI taxonomy): Eukaryota > Metazoa > Chordata > Actinopteri > Kurtiformes > Apogonidae > Siphamia > Siphamia tubifer. Next base: position 56,254,904 of record CM035783.1, read on the forward strand.
TTACTGAAGCATCCCCATATGGGCCTGTAGTTACCTATTACTGAAGCATCCCCATATGGGCCTGTAGTTACTATTACTGAAGCATCCCCATATGGGCCTGTAGTTACCTATTACTGAAGCATCCCCATATGGGCCTGTAGTTACTATTACTGAAGCATCCCCATATGGGCCTGTAGTTACCTATTACTGAAGCATCCCCATATGGGTCTGTAGTTACTATTACTGAAGCATCCCCATATGGGCCTGTAGTTACCTATTACTGAAACATCCCCATATGGGCCTGTAGTTACTATTACTGAAGCATCCCCATATGGGCCTGTAGTTACTATTACTGAAGCATCCCCATATGGGCCTGTAGTTACTATTACTGAAGCATCCCCATATGGGCCTGTAGTTACTATTACTGAAGCATCCCCATATGGGCCTGTAGTTACCTGTTACTGAAGCATCCCCATATGGGCCTGTAGTTACTATTACTGAAGCATCCCCATATGGGTCTGTAGTTACCTATTACTGAAGCATCCCCATATGGGCCTGTAGTTACCTATTACTGAAGCATCCCCATATGGGCCTGTAGTTACCTATTACTGAAGCATCCCCATATGGGCCTGTAGTTACTATTACTGAAGCATCCCCATATGGGCCTGTAGTTACCTATTACTGAAGCATCCCCATATGGGCCTGTAGTTACTATTACTGAAGCATCCCCATATGGGCCTGTAGTTACCTATTACTGAAGCATCCCCATATGGGTCTGTAGTTACTATTACTGAAGCATCCCCATATGGGCCTGTAGTTACCTATTACTGAAACATCCCCATATGGGCCTGTAGTTACTATTACTGAAGCATCCCCATATGGGCCTGTAGTTACTATTACTGAAGCATCCCCATATGGGCCTGTAGTTACTATTACTGAAGCATCCCCATATGGGCCTGTAGTTACTATTACTGAAGCATCCCCATATGGGCCTGTAGTTACCTATTACTGAAACATCCCCATATGGGCCTGTAGTTACCTATTACTGAATCATCCCCATATGGGCCTGTAGTTACCTATTACTGAAACATCCAGATGAGTCTTTTTTAGAAGAGGTTTAATTACTGCAGTTTTTAAGGCCTGATGAAACTGTCCTGACTGAACAGAAGTGTTTATTATCTGCTCTATATGTGAAGCTGTACAGTTAAAAACATTTGTAAAAACTTTGGTAGCAGATGGTCAAGGCAGCAGGTTGTTGACTTTAACTGTTTCCATCAGTGATGTGTAATCTACAAGGACAAAGTGTTCCACATGACACGTACACGTGATAAAAACATCTGTCCTAAACTGGAGCTACAGACTGTCTGTCTGTCTGTCTGTGTCTTATCTTTAATATTTTATCTGTAAAGAAAACAGCAAAGTCATTGCATGATTTTTCGGACACCAGGTCAGATGGAATTGAAGCTATTGGATTTGTTAGTCTGTCCACAACACAAAACAATGTGTGTGCATTATTACTGTGTCTGTTGATCATCTCAGAGAAAAAGGACTGCCTTGAATGTTTGACTTCCTGGTTATAGGCCAAAAGTCCAAAAATAAATAAATAACTGACTTAAATGACTCATATGAGCGTCTGTCAAAGTTATTGTGTTAAACTAGTTAATAATAGTTAATTGTTAGAAAGCCCACACAGTTTAATTGTTTATTTGATTGTTTGTTTATATTTGTTCAGGAATAACTCCTTTTCTGTAAGTGTTCAAATGTCCCACGCTGTTGAACGCACCACTGATGTTATGAACGTAGTCAGTGTTTTATTAGCCTCTGTGTTGTAGGTAACTGTGCTAAGTTCACCATCTCTGCTTCTTTTTCTCTTTTTTATTCATCTATTCCTGGTTTATTACTGTGTGTAGATGCCATAAGGTCAGATAAATAACACAGTACAGTTCAGGTAGATGTTAGCATGTTGTACTGTATAAGCTAATGCTGTTTAGCACCGCTGTGTTGTTGAAGCTAATACGATAATATGCTAGCAGCTAGCATTGTTAGCTGTCATGTGTGATTTCTGTGAGTGATGTGTGTGTTCTATGACCCATGTAATACATGTGAGTGACTCATATAGTGGGTCTTAGTTCATTTATTATTGTATGTATATATTGTTATAGTGAGTGTTACTGTATTATTACAGACCACAGTAAATAAACCTTTAATGAGGACATCTGTATCTGTGTTCTTTAATCAGAACCACAACCCACACCTTGTCACTCTGAACCAAATCCTGGAGACAACCCCACACTCTCTGCTTTATTAATAATGAAAATAGTTCAGAACTAAGGAACATTTTATTGTAAAAGTCCAACTTTAATATCAAATACAAATACACACATATAAAAAAAAAGTCTAAATGGTCTCTGGTATTGTTCAGGGGGCCGGACCAAATGTGGAGGCGGGCAGTATGCGGCCTGCGGGCCGTAGTTTGGGGACCACTGGTATACACTGTATCACACAAGAGGGAACAAACTAACTGTCAACTACCGTCTGTTCAGAATAAATGAAAAGAAGCCAGGCTTTATTTGATCTGTTATCTTTGCTGCACTGAACTCCTGTGTGTTTTACACCTACTAAGGTTGTTTAAGTCTGCCCAGCTTTATACAAAAAGATTTTCTTACTCCACTGTTTTCTGTGATAAATACAAATTGTAGCAGGAGAAACTGCAGTATTACGTAAGGATGTCTGGCAATAAAAGCCAAGTGAGGTAATAAACCAAAGAGCTCATGATAAGACGCATCACCTCCCATTACCATGACTCACCGTGGAAAATTAACCAACGGTCACAGCTCATTTAAAATCACAACCTTCCATAAATGGTCTCATTTATAGATTTCAGGTCATAAAACTGACATCTACATTGTCTAGTTTTATTCTGGTGTTTGGTGCTGCACGTACTGACATGACAGTTGGACCTCTGCTGTGTCCAGTATTCATTACCTTAAGTTAAATGTGAACTAAAGGACACACATTCCTGCTTAGAAAATAAAGTCTAATCAGATGTAAATAGCAGTAAACAGTGTATATTACAGTATTTGTGGTGCTTTTTATTCTGCAACACCACATCTCCACACTCCTTGGGGGAAACCCAGATACCACGTCTAGCGTTCTGACACAGAGGAAGTCTCAGTTTGCCAAAAAAACTACAGCAACAAATGTTAATCTGATTAAGGTCTGAAGGAAAACATGAGCTGCACAGAAATTCTAATGATACATTTACTGAGTAATGAAGTAAAAAATGCAGTTATACAGATACAAATATCCAAAAATATAACATCCTACAGCTTGCAGACATAGTGCAAAGACAGCACTAAAAGCATATTTACAAACATTTTACTCGTGACCATGTAAAAACACCAGATGCATCCTATTAATTGAGCGCCACGTATGCCTAGAAATTCAGATTGAGAAACCTAAAACAGAACTGGTGAAATATACACTCACAGGCCACTTTATTAGGTACATATGTCCAACTGTAGCCTAGCTATGCTAGCCTCCTAGCAGCAGCACATATAATGTGCTACAGTAGTCGTCTAATTATAATCAATGCTATGGTATCAGATAGTTGTCAATAGACAGACTGGATACCTGTGCGTATTTGTCAAAAATTACAAGTAGGACTTACAGCTAGCCTACGACTTCCTACAAATGACATCACTGTCAAATACGTCATCACCGCATCCACAGGCATTACTGGTTGAGAAGAGAAACATCGATCAGGCCATAAGGTGAACCCTGTTTTCATTTCATCTCACTCCAACGTCTCTGAATGATCAAATATATCCTTTAAAGTTAAGAATGAATACTTGTAAGTGTAGTGAAAAAAGTTCTGACATTAAAATCCTTTCAATTCTTTGCACTGAGCGATTTCGTGGTGAACTATTTTCCTCAGACCAGAATCTGTTCTGGACTGTTCTGGACCAATCAAGTTGCCGGTTTTGACAACAGACCATCTGACAGCCTGCATGATGAGTCTATACCTGTTTGTATACCTATACCACCCCCTACACATTCACCAAATATACCAATACTAAAATGGCATTAGATGGGTCATACAAACAGTGTTAGCTTCAAAGTTCTACACACATTCAACACAACATTTCAAATAAGTCACTCTATAGCGCCCCCTACATATTTATACAAAAGCGTGTTTCTTGCAGAATATCACATCCTGCTCATGGTACGATGTAGGGGTGTGACGAGATCTTCTGTGACAAAATCTTGTGAGATGTAATTTGACAAGATTTCTCGTCGTGTTAAAATTCTGTCTCGCAAGATTTGTTATCCAGCAAGCAGCCGGAAAATACTGGTATTACCTGGGTACTTTATTTGAACTTTAATAACATTTTATTTGAGTTTTAATTGTAGAGGGAGAAGTTAATTAAGAAGTTCATTAAAAGTTGCTGTTTACAGAGTTATATAATCCATGTGTAACTCAGTTAAATAAATAAAAGTCTCTTGTCCATTCATATAATTTGTCATTTACTCTTCTTAAAATCTCATCTCGTCTCGATCTTGTGAATCCAATCTCACATCTCGTCTCGTGAACTGAGTGTCTCGTCACACCCCTAGTTGTACAAGATGACAAAAGCCTTTGAGACTGGTTGCAGTTTTAATTTGTTGTTGTTAAGTGTTGAACATATTTACACTTAATATTTTGACCTGACAATGTGGGGACCACATGTACACAACCTTATAATATTAACCAGCTGGTTTGTTTGACACGTTAGTGCCTTTAAAGAGTTCACCTGGGACTTTTACTGACAACAGCATTGGCCCATTCATTCACTCTAACACTATCAGGGCGATGGCCAATCTGAAGCTCAGAAGGTGACAGCAGTGAAATGTGGAGGACGATATTTGACCAGAGTTACAACACTCCTGCCTTGAACAACCGTCAATGGAAACATGTTCAAAGAGCAAAATTTTAGGAATATCGATATTGCTTTACGAAAACTGTAATGGAACATGAAGGATTAAGGCAGTTCTGAAAACAAAAGGGGGTCCAACCCGGTACTAGCAAGGTGTACTTAATAAAGTGGCTGTTGTGTGTATATTATATTAACAAAGAAATAAGAATAAGCACAAACACAAAGGGAAGGCAACGGTATTGATTTAGGGTTTGTTTGTTTGTTTGTTTGTTTGTTTGTTTGTTTGTTTGTCAGCAACTTTACACAATAGTCAGGGTCTGTTTTCAAAACAGATTAACTCTGAAGGCATTTCATGTTCATTTTTGTTTTTATGGGTTTTGAAGAGTGTTTATTAAATATATACATTTATAAAAATAAAAAGTGCCATGTGAACCCACCTACAGTCATGATGTTTACTTTATGTAAGTAAGGGCAGACAACTGAAGATAGAAGTGTTCTCCCTCTAGGACAGTGCTTCTCAAATCCAGTCCTGTATGTTTTACCTGTTTCTCTATCACATCTAGTTCAATTATTGATCAGCTGTTTACAATCCTCTTAATGATGTAATGGCTTCCAGGTGTGATGGAAGAGGGAGATATTATTCTTTTATTTAAATTATTATTTGAATGTAATTGATTTTTAAATTCATTTTATTTGTAATTTAAAAATTCATGTTTTATTATTATTAATTATTATTATTATTATTATTATTTAAATAAATGTATTTATTTTTATTTGTAGATTTTTAAATTGTTTTATTTGTTTTTAAGGATTTTCATTTTATTTTTGTATTTATTTTTTAATGTAATTAATTAATTATTTATTTATTTTTTTTAAATTCTTTTTATTTTATTTTATTTTATTTATGAAAAACAAGAAGGAGAAGAAGAAGAAGAAGAAAAGGGAGATACCTAAAACATGCAGGACACTGGGCCATGAGGACTGGATTTGAGAACCACTGTTCTAGGACATGAACTGTTTCCAAGTGTTTATACGTCACAACAGTGTGTGAGGACAAATAAAAGAACAGGAAGGTACAGTTGAGTTCCAGCAGCTTTACACCAACTGACCAAACAAAAGTCCACTGATGGAGCAAGTTATGATACAAGTATAAAGCTTTTTTATGTCATTTTATTTACTGTCACATTCTACTTTTAATAACTTTAATAGCTTTTTAATAACCAGGTCTGTGAGGATTTGATTCAAACTGTCATATTAACAACAGGTGTACAGTAGAGCTACACACAAAAAAATATTGTTATCGTGATGACAATGGAATTTCTTTTCTTTTTCACTCTTTTTTTTTCTCATTCATTTTCTGTTTTACACACCAGTGGATACCAGAGTGATTTTCTCTACCACTGTAAAAGGAAAAACAAAAAACCCAAGTACTTCTACTGCTGCTGGTTGAACACAAGTTTACATGTTATTAATGTTGAAAATATATGAACACTTACATTTCAAGATTTTATTAAGATATACAGTATTTACCAAACCAGGCAAGCAATGGAATATTGAAATTATTTCTTGACATGAACAACAAATATAGTAATGTTACTGTTATTACAGTACTGTGTTAACTTGACTGTCACCATCTGGGACCCTTCCACAACAATCCATTTTCAGAGGAGGGGTCTTTTCTAAAATCCTAGATGAAGAATCTGTCTGTCATCTTGACTGATGCGCCGCTTCAGTCACTCACAATGAACTCAAGCTGTGACGCTTTACGTCACACCAGCCACAACGCCGCCCAGTCATGGGGTAGTCCCACCCTGCAACACTGATTGGCTCCTTCGTTTTGAAGAAAACCTGAACCTCACAGTACTCAAGTGGTTGCGTGAGCGTAGAGAAATGCAACCAGGTGACGTGAGCCAGGTTACTACTGTGCAGTCCTACTCTACATATATTCCAGTACTGTGCAGTCCTACTCTACATATATTCCAGTACTGTGCAGTCCTACTCTACATATATTCCAGTTCAGTGCAGTCCTACTCTACATATATTCCAGTACTGTGCAGTCCTACTCTACATATATTCCAGTACTGTGCAGTCCTACTCTACATATATTCCAGTACTGTGCAGTCCTACTCTACATATATTCCAGTACTATTGTTTGACGTCTAAAGAACATTACTACAACATGACAGCACTGCCAAGAGTCAAAAGGCATCGGATATAACCTAACCCTAACCCAATATCGGACAAAAATACAGAAACACAGCTAAGCATTGTGTCCAAGACAAATTTTGACTATCGTAAGTAACACAAAGAATACCTCCAGAGGAAACTTTGATTTCAATACAGTGGTGGAAAAACGATTTTGGATGCCCCATGCATTTGTAATATCATTAAGAATCCTTCTGTAGTCATTGAACTCTACCAAGTATTGTTCTATTTTCCAACACACACGTGCACTGTTCTATCCTAGTCAAAAGTGGATGTTTCAGTAGATAATGAAACAAATCCAGGACATGTTGTTCATGTCAACAGTTATGTTTTTACTAGTGTCTGTCTGTTACCAAGATAACGCAAAAGTTATGGATGGATTTGGCTGAAATGTTCAGAAAATGTTATTACTGACACATGAAACAAATGATTAGATTTTGGTGATTTTTTGGGGGGGGGGGCACTCGCAGAACTGAAAGTTTATCACTCATTTGGGTCATTTGGGGGGGGGTTAACTACCTTGGTGGAGTCTGCACAGTGCTTTTCTAGTTTTTTTTATATTATTATTGACAATTAAAGGTGGGGCGTGTCTTACAGTGCTCATAGGGGCGTGTCTTACAGTGCTCATAGGGGCGTGTCTTACAGTGCTCATAGGGGCGTGTCTTACAGTGCTCATAGGGGCGTGTCTTACAGTGCTCATAGGGGCGTGTCTTACAGTGCTCATAGGGGCGTGTCTTACAGTGCTCATAGGGGCGTGTCTTACAGTGCTCATAGGGGCGTGTCTTACAGTGCTCATAGGGGCGTGTCTTACAGTGCTCATAGGGGCGTGTCTTACAGTGCTCATAGGGGCGTGTCATGTGATTATATTGTTTTTATCAATGTATTAGTATTTATGTAGTATTTATTCGTGTCTGTTTGATGCAGCTCCACACCTTCTGTTACTCAAATATTTCATCATAATGTTCGAGATTCTGTCAAATGTTAAGGGCGTTCAAACACTTTATTCTTCTACTGTACTGTCCAGTCTAAGTTGAATTTAATGCCTGATGTTTTTGATTTGATTTGAATGATTTATTTCGAACATGTGCAAAGTGCAACAATAATCAATACAGCAACAATAATAATAATAATGACATGTCCGAAAAGGAGTAGGATGAAGCATAAGTTTATTTAATTCTACCCCTTCTTCACTTCCTCAACAACCTAATTCATCTTATAGTAATATAGTGCATAGTACAAAAATGATGATGAATAAAATAATAACAATAACAATAATAACAATATCAATAATCAATAACTGAAGTACTAAACATAGACATATATACAAAAAACAAACAAACAAAAAAAAACAACTAAAAACAAATGAGCAGATAGGAAAGTAGTAATAAATAGAGTTTTTTGTTGTTGTTTATTGTTTTCTTTTTTACTCCCTTCCTTCTTCTTTTCCCTTTTTTCTTCTTCCCTTTTTCTTTCCTTTCCTTTTTCTAAGTTGTCTGCATTTTGCTCTTATTTTTTATTTTATTTATCTATTCATTCACTTATTTTATTCATGTATTTATTTATTTATTATTATTTGGCTCAAACAGTGGAGAAAAAAGATTGAATCTGGGCTAAACAATAGTAGTGAGAAGTTTGTCCTCCAGCTCGTATCAGTGTCATGTTCCCATGCTCTGGAAGACTAATAGTTTGACTACAGTCAGAGGGGCACTGGATCATCTGGGCCCAGTAAGAAAACCAGTCAATCCTCTAGATACCCGCTGCTATTTCAGGCAGCGTAAGGAAAGGAAATGGGGTTATCTGAGCGAGGGTGTGTTACTACAGCTGACAGCACTTAAAACAACCCAGCTGGACCCATTTCTGCTGCGCATACAACACAGGCTGATGTGTTTACGCTGGGAGAATTTACAAATGAATGTTAAATGTTCAACAAAAAGTCAGTGAATCCATCAGCCAAAGAGATGTTCAGATGCTCTGTGGTCTAAAACACTAGAAGTGGATTTGACCAGATTTAAACACTGGGTCATTACATGTTGAACATTGAACAAATCATCATCAGCTGTACAAAACTACTTATCCCGTAGACCAAACCTTCATAAATCTTTACTCGGAAATCGCTGCCGAGCTCCCAGAACCAATCGCATACTTTCCATTAAGACCCTATGTGTCTCTAACAAGGTTTCCATGACGACAGCAGCCGAAGGAGAAGGCAGCGATGTAGAGGAAGGCATGTAGATGGAGATGTTTGCCAGGAAGAACTAAACAAAGATGCCATAATGTTATTTCAACCGTGTCTAAACATCTATGCTGTGCACACTACTCGACTTAAAAGGTCATTCCAAGATGGTGAGTAAATTCTGGACGACTGAGGCGGCCTACGCTCAGAAAAGCCCCCTTTTTTTTAAGCGAGTTATGTTTTTATAAATTACTACTGTCTCCAAATATGTTGATGTGATCTGAGTGGAAATCTTAATAATGTGTGATGTTTGCTGCAGTTAACAGTTTCACTTTAAACCTTTTATCTCTACTGTTTAATTTATGGTTTTTAATCTTTACTTTTACGCCTCTTTTATTCTCAGTGTGAGTAAGACTTGAGTATTCGATGTTTGTACTTCACTGCTTTGCAAAGTGTTTATAAATAAAGTTTATTATTTAGTTTTTGCCTGATGTTGAACTCCTGTGTTTATGTACTTTATTGCCTTTATCTTTATGGTTGCATTCCTGTTGGTTTTATTGCTTTTATTTGATGACGTCACATTGGTTTCTACATTGCATTTATTACCTTCTTTGACCTTCTGTGCATTTGCTAATTTGTTATTTTAACTCCCTCACATTTCTACATAACATAGTGTATCATTCTTCTTCTTTATTTTTAACGTCAGTGTTTCTGCTGCATTTATTTAGTAGTGTCGTCACGCCGCTAATAATGCTTCAAATTTCTATAAATTTTATGTTTGTTGTAAAATCATCACTGCATCCTGAAATACAGATAAATATCTTCAATCATATACTCTTTGCGAGAGCGCATCTTGGAAGTGACAGATCAGCTGATCAGACAGTCAGAGGAGTGTATCTGTATTACGGTAGTTTAACTCATCATTTTTAAAAGTTGAATAAATATTCAGCAAATATTAACAGCCAGCTAACGTTACAAAACATAGCAGCTTAATTTAATTGTGTGCGGTGCCAACTAAGCTAATTTATAATATAGCATTAAGCTAATATCTACACAAGCTAATGCTAACTCCAGATGAGTTTATGGAAGTAATTGTGAAAAAAGATAAAAACATTGATGAGGATGAGACTAGACAGGTATCATTAACCTTTAATAAGTCATAAGTTATGTTCACATTTGTAATTAAACATTAATGTTTCATGTAATTATATAAGACAAGTAACGTTAGTCAGGGAGGAGTGATGGAAGAGGGGGTCAAAGGTCAAACACAGACTGGGACCATAAATGGGTGAAAAAAACAGACAATGGTGAGTGTTGAACTGTTTTCATTATTACTTTACATAATATAGATACATGCCAATATTTATTTTAAATCAAATTCATTCAGTGTTACTGTGTCCCTATAGGAATGTTCTGGATGCTGCTCAGTATCAATGGACCAAAGAACCTTAGAACTGTTCTATAAAAACCCTAGAACGATCTGGTGTAAACATTACCACTGATATATTTATTTACATTATTATTATTATTATTACTACATTTTAGTTTGAATTTTTTATTTTTTTTCATGATACCATTTGTTTGTTAAAAGTCTAATAAATCACTTCTAGAAATAAAATCTCTACTACTCTACTAAAAACAAGTGTCATTTGTTTACGTCACCACGACTCCCCAGCGCTCCTAGAGGAAACACTGCACTTTATCATCTGTTTTGTTTTCTACAATTGAAATTATTCCTATTATTCGTCTTGTTAGAATAGAATATGATACAAATTGTATTGTATTGTATTCTATTATAGAATAAAACATAACATAAAAATGTCAAGTACCAGGTAAAATAACAGAAATAACATATAGAATAACTATATTACTAAAAATGTGTAAGATGTATAAAAGGTAGTAAAATTGTAATTGAATTCATACCCTCTCACAGTTGAGAGGGTATGACAGCAGTAGAATACATATAAATATATAAATACTGAATTTTCCACAGGATAAGGTGCATTAAGTGAAGTCAAAATCATGAGATAAAAAGTCTAAATAAGATAAAAAGTCTAAATTATATGAAATAAAAAGTCTAAATTATGAGATAAAAGGTCCAAATTATAAAACAAAAAGTAAAAATGATGAGATAAGAAGTAAAATTTACAAGATAAAATTTAAAACTAAGAGATAAAGAGTAAAAATTATAAGATAAAAAGTCTAAGTTGTTTGATAAAAAGTAAAAAAAAAAAATTACATGAAACAGAAAGTATAAATGAGGTAAAAAAGTCAAAATGATCAGATAAAAAGTCTAAATTCCCAGTCACTAAGCACAACCAGAATGAATCCATATATAAGGTCCACTGTGGTTTTTTAAGTGTCACCTCATAGTGTGTAAAATATAGTATATATTATATATTTCTATTATCAGTATTAATGATACTGCTCAGGTGTGTGACAGTCCTTATAAAGCTAGTGAAGTTCTAAATGCTTTGGCATATTAATGCATTTCCTGTACAAACAGGAAACACACCAGCGGGCCAACCGATTGGTTCAGATCCACCAGTGATAAAAAAACAAAACAAAAAACCACCAAGTCCACAGGACAGAAAAAATTTTAATTAAAAACTTTAAAATCCCAGCAAGAGCATTTAAAATATGAATTCTTTGTCACCTTTAGAGCAGATACTGGAGTACAGTTCAAAAGTGGCAACAGAATTAATATAATAAGAAGAAGAAGAAGAAAATGGAAATATAATGAACCAAGCATCAGACCCATATCATGTTGTTTTATGTGAAGCTGCTGTGAACAGTTGGTCCAGGTTACAGACCTGAGACTGAAGCTACAGTACAGATACTGTGTTCTATGCACTACCATCTGTTTGTAATTCCAACCTCATAGAAACATAACACACACACTTCAGATTGATGGTAAAGCTTGTTCTCCTGGTCTTTGCTTAGCACTAACTCCAAACACAAACCACAACAACAGAGAGTTTCACAACCACCACACATGTCAAAGTCATTATTTAAGGAGAATTCATGTCAAATCCAACTCACCACAGTTTACTAGCGTGTCTAGGAGCCACAGTGTTTGGAATAACTTGAAAAAAATCATTGAAATCATGTTCCTTGTTTATGACTTTCAAAGGTCAAAGGTCAAACTAAAGCTGCTTTTATAAATACTCCCTCATGTTCCTAAGTTTTTAGTTTATTTTTATTATTTGTCCTTAAAGTCTTCTTTAATTCATATCCATGTGTTATTCTAGTAATGGTCATTCATTTTGTATTTGTGTTTAATTTGGTTTTATTGACTTTTTTAAGTTAGTTTTTGCATTTGATTCATTTTCAGTTACAGAGGATCTATAGAAGCAGATTAAACTTTTGTCCTTTTTGTATTTTTACTCTTTATATATTTTTTATCTGTTATAGTGTGCATAATAATCTAAACTAAACAGAGGAAAAGTCAGCTTTAAGTGTAGATTCCCACATTAATCAAACACATAAAGGATCATTGGCTACAGAATGTAGGTAGAGTAGGAACTAATTATATTAAAGAGTAAAAGTGCCAAATTATTAAATATATCATTAAATAATGAAATACATATGTCATCAATTCATTAAAATTGGAATTAAATACATCAATGTGTTACTAAATCTGTCAATAATTTATTCTAGACTAAGGCAGGATTTAGGAAAATGTTTCTACTTAAAGTCCTGAAGTAATTAATGTTAATGTTTGTTTTAATGGTGTTCAATTATAACCTTCTGTTTGTCAGCATCAAAAATGTCCCAGAATGCCTCAAAATGGACAAATCCAATATGGCCGCCATAGCAGGGTTCTACAGTGCGCCCATTTCACTCACATTTGCAGCAAATATTTCATCATGCGAACGAGGAAAACAAAACAGTCACACATGTGTGAGTGTTTGTTGCAGCAACAATAAGACACACAGACCTGAGGAGTTAATGAAAACCTACTAGAAATGAATTAAAAGTGTGTGAACAGCTCCACATAGAGACGAACACGGCACATATTGAAAGGATTAACCCTTTAACTCCTGATGCGTCAGCGCTGACACGTTCTGAGTGGATGGTTTAGTTTAAAAATTCAGACAAATTCAAGTGTTTTTTTAACTGTTATTTTACTGAGAATTTTGTTCATGGAACTGATGTACAGGTGTCGAAAAGCAAGTGATTAAGAAAAAGAAAAAGCCCAAACTAAAACTACTGGAACCAAATTACAACACTAGTTATTTATTCCTTTTTTTTTTTACTTCATTTTGGGTTTTGTGGGTTTTTGTTTTTTGCCTTTTTTTCCACGTTATTTCTTATTTTGTGAATATATATTAGTTTCTGTTGATGTTGCTTTTGTTTATTTTTCTGTTTTTTTTATTTTATTATTTTTCTTTAATTGTGTTCTGTTAGTGTCTTACTTTGTTCATGTTACATATTATTTTGTTGGTTTATTATTCATTTTTGTTCATTTTACTGATCACTTTGACTGTTTTTTGTTCATTGTGTTGCTTATTTTATCTTATTTTATTTTTTACTGTGTCTCAGTCTCAGGAGTTAAAGGGTTAATCATTCTAAAATGGATCTAATAACAAGGCAGCCAATACAACGTTCTAAAATGTATCAAAGGACAAAGCATCCCATAATACAAAGTTATGTTATGGTCTGCTCTAAATTAACACAAATGACAGCAGTCATTCAACAATGTTGGTATCTGTGCGTAAGTACTGCACTGTAAATAAATAAACATTTAAAACTAAAACCTACTTGTGCCCCTATTTTTTTAACTTAGGGGCACGTGTGCTCCTGGAAAAAAAAGTTAGTGTAGAGCCCTGCGCCATACCCAAGTCCAACTCAAATGAATGAGTTAACTTTAATGAATAAGTTAACTGTAATGATGAATGAGTTAACTATAATGAATGAGTTAACTATAATGAATGAGTTAACTATAATGAATAAGTTAACTGTAATGATGAATGAGTTAACTATAATGAATGAGTTAACTTTAATGAATAAGTTAACTATAATGAATGAGTTAACTATAATGAATGAGTTAACTATAATGAATGAGTTAACTATAATGAATGAGTTAACTATAATGAATGAGTTAACTATAATGAATGAGTTAACTTTAATGAATGAGTTAACTTTATGACAGTAGAAGTAAAAACATGAATGTAATGTGTTTTTATAGTTTTTCACATATGGAAAATTTAATGACACTCAGATTTAAGATCAACACTAAAGAAAATGATGGAAATTCATATAAATGGTTAAAATTGGTGTCTGTGATAATGAATAATTAATGAACAAAACAGAACCATGAAACAGGTTGATGTTTTTATGAAGAATTTACTAGAATTATAAACAGGGACAAAGTTGATGACAATATTTTAACTGTTATTTATTCATTTATCTGTATGATTTCAGAAGTATTTAGTTTTTAATTGAAGAAAAATGCTTGAATTTGATATGTTGAAAATAGTTCTGTAATTTACTTTCAGTCAGTACTAATCTTTCTTGTAGAACTGTGCTTCAAATAAACAACTTTATGTTATCAAAATTGTTGATTAATCATTTACAAATCAATATTGTCTGTATGGACAACGATTAAAAAAAGACAAAAGTGAACATGTAAAACTGTGGTGTTAAATGAATGTGGTTGAACCTAACGTTTGTGCCGGTGCACCGAAGAAAAAAAAGTTTTGGCACAGCAGTGGAACCAGTGTAAAACGTTTGTGTCCAGGTATTAGTTTATAGTTACAAACCGGATTCGGTTGAAGTTGGGAAATTGTGTAAAATGTAAATAAAAACAAAATACAATGATTTTAAAATCCTTTTCAACCTATATTCAATTGAATACACTACAAAGACAACATATTTAATGTTCAAACTGATAAACTTTATTGTTTTTTGCCAAATAATAATTAACTTAGAATTTCATGGCTGCAACACGTGCAGTAGAAGTTGGGAAAGGGCATGTTTACCACTTCGTTACATCACCTTTCCTTTTAATAACAGTCAATAAACGTTTTGGAAGAGAGGAGACTAATTCTCTTAGCTTCTCATGTGGAATTCTTTCCCATTCTTGCTTGATGAACCGCTTCAGTTGTTCAACAGTCCGGGGTCTTCTCTGTCGTATTTTACGCTTCATAATGCGCCACACATTTTCAATGGGAGACAGGTCTGGACTGCAAGCGGGCCAGGGGAGAACCTGGACTCTTTTACTTGGAAGCCACGCTGTTGTAACACGTGCAGAATGTGGCTTGGCATTATCTTGCTGAAATAAGCAGCGGCGTCCATGAAAAAGACGTCGCTTGGATGGCAGCATATGTTGCTCCAAAATCTGTATGTACTTTTCAGCATTTATGTTGCCTTCACAGAAATGTAAGTCACCCATGCCATGGGAACTAATGCACCCCCATACCATCACAGATGCTGGCTTTTGAACTTTGCGTTGATAACAGTCCGGATGGTCGGCCTCCTCTTTGGTCCGGAGGACACGACGTCCAGTGTTTCCAAAAACAATTTGAAAAGTGGACTCATCAGACCACAAAACACTTTTCCATTGTGCATCAGTCCATTTTACATGAGCTCGGGCCCAGAGAACCCGGCGGCGTTTCTGGATGTTGTTCATAAACGGCTTTTGCTTTGCATGGTAGAGTTTTAACCCGCACTTACTGATGTAGTGACCAACTGTATTTACTGACAGTGATTTTCTGAAGTGTTCCTGAGCCCATATGGTGATATCCTTTACACACTCATGTCGGTTTTTAAGGCAGTGCCGTCTGAGGGATCGAAGGTCACGGTCATTCAGTCTTGGTTTCCGGCCGTGGTGCTTACGTGCAGTGATTTCACCAGATTCTCTGAACCTTTTGATGATATTATGGACCGTAGATGTTGAAATCTCTAAATTCCTTGCAATTTTGCTTTGAGAAATGTTGTTCTTAAACTGTTTAACTATTTTCTCACGCAGTTGTGGACAAAGTGGTGAACCTCGCCCCATCCTTGCTTGTGAATGACTGAGCATGTTTGGGGAGGCTCCTTTTATACCCAATCATGGTCCCCACCTGTTCCCAATTAGCCTGATCACATGTGGGATGTTTCAAATAGGTGTTTGATGAGCTTTTCTCAGCTTTCTCAGTATTTTTTGCCAACTTTCCCAACTTCTACTGCACGTGTTGCAGCCATGAAATTCTAAGTTAATTATTATTTGGCAAAAAACAATAAAGTTTATCAGTTTGAACATTAAATATGTTGTCTTTGTAGTGTATTCAATTGAATATAGGTTGAAAAGGATTTTAAAATCATTGTATTTTGTTTTTATTTACATTTTACACAATTTCCCAACTTCAACCGAATCTGGTTTGTACCTGCCATTACCAGATCAACTGACCAAAAGACATTTAGTTATTTTGTGCTGCAGATGGGAAAATTACACTCAACTTTTTAATCCACTTCATCATGATGATGGATTAATTAGCATTAACGTGTTATTTTGACAATACTAATGAAAAGGAATAAATATTTAAATTCATTTGTCTTTACCTGCAACTTCCACAATGTCTCCAGGTACGATGTCTCGTGCTCTGACTCTCTGGACGCTCTTCTTGTCCTGTCGATAAACCTTCCCCATCTCTGGCTCATACTCCTTCAGAGCCTCGATGGCGTTCTCTGCATTTCGCTCCTAAAAGACAAAACGCACAAAGACACAGACAGGTGGTGAACTAAAGGAAAGAACAAACATCCACACAAAGCACCTACCTACAGACTGAGCATTCATACACCAGTGACACTGGAGGCCCCTCCCACCATCACCAATGGCCCCTCCCACCACCACCAAACATTCATACACCAGTGTGAGTGACACTGGAGGCCCCTCCCACCATCACCTATGGCCCCTCCCATCACCACCACCAAACATTCATACACCAGTGTGAGTGACACTGGAGGCCCCTCCCACCATCAACAATGGCCCCTCCCATCACCACCACCAAACATTCATACACCAGTGTGAGTGACACTGGAGGCCCCTCCCACCATCACCTATGGCCCTCTCACCACCAAAAATTCATACACCACCGAGTGTGACACTGGAGGCCCCTCCAACCACCAAACATTCATACACCAGCGTGAGTGACACTGGAGGCCCCTCCCACCATCACCTATGGCCCCTCCCATCACCACCACCAAACATTCATACACCAATGTGAGTGACACTGGAGGCCCCTCCCACCACCAAACATTCATACACCAGCGTGAGTGACACTGGAGGCCCCTCCCACCATTACTAATGGCCCCTTCCACCACCACATATGGCCCCTCCCACCACCAAACATTCATACACCAGTATGAGTGACACTGGAGGCCCCTCCCACCATCACCTATGGCCCCTCCCATCACCACCACCAAACAAACATTCATACACCAGTGTGAGTGACACTGGAGGCCCCTCCCACCACCAAACATTCATACACCAGTGTGAATGACACTGGAGGCCCCTCCCACCACCAAACATTCATACACCAGTGTGAATGACACTGGAGGCCCCTCCCACCACCAAACATTCATACACCAGTGTGAATGACACTGGAGGCCCCTCCCACCACCAAACATTCATACACCAGTGTGAATGACACTGGAGGCCCCTCCCACCACCAAACATTCATACACCAGTGTGAATGACACTGGAGGCCCCTCCCACCACCAAACACTCATACACCAGTGTGAATGACACTGGAGGCCCCTCCCACCACCAAACATTCATACACCAGTGTGAATGACACTGGAGGCCCCTCCCACCACCAAACATTCATACACCAGTGTGAATGACACTGGAGGCCCCTCCCACCACCAAACATTCATACACCAGTGTGAATGACACTGGAGGCCCCTCCCACCACCAAACACTCATACACCAGTGTGAATGACACTGGAGGCCCCTCCCACCACCAAACATTCATACACCAGTGTGAATGACACTGGAGGCCCCTCCCACCACCAAACATTCATACACCAGTGTGAATGACACTGGAGGCCCCTCCCACCACCAAACATTCATACACCAGTGTGAATGACACTGGAGGCCCCTCCCACCACCAAACATTCATACACCAGTGTGAATGACACTGGAGGCCCCTCCCACCACCAAACATTCATACACCAGTGTGAATGACACTGGAGGCCCCTCCCACCACCAAACATTCATACACCAGTGTGAATGACACTGGAGGCCCCTCCCACCACCAAACATTCATACACCAGTGTGAATGACACTGGAGGCCCCTCCCACCACCAAACATTCATACACCAGTGTGAATGACACTGGAGGCAGGAGGGTAAAGTGCCTTTGCCCAAGGAAACAACGGAGTGAGGAGAACAGAGCAGGCTTCAAACCACCAACCCTTTGGTTAATAGACAACCCGCTCAACCAACTGAGCCATGGCCCCGCCCCTGGCCTTTTGGAACAGAGCTAGTCCAGTTGAACTTTAAAGAACTACCAAGAAGAACAATAACCTAAGCAAAAGAGAAATTGTTCTTATTTTCGTTCCAAACTCCAAGGTTTTAACAATATTCTTCTTGTTAGTTACCAAAGGTTTGTTTAACCCTTTGGGCGCCCCATTTTTTTTCAATGTTGACATATTTTTTACATGAATATTTCAAAGAGCTGTTGCACAAAAGTGGTAAGAGATAGAGCTTTGCTCCAAATTACAAATTTGTAGGGCAGGACCTAAAGTATATTTTTAAGATATTTTTGTAGATCTAATTCGCATATTATGACATCATCATGACGTCATCAGTAGGCGGACAGCTGAAATTAAGGAATTTCACAGTGGGAGAGACTCTGGATCAATCAAATTGGGATGTTTTGCTTAAAAATTTAATGTTTTGTCATCTACTGAGTGTCTGTGACATTGTTGTTGCTTAAAATACTGTTATTTACTTTAGATGCATCCGTAGTGAGCATCCAAGAAAACATTGATGACATATGTTGACTGCTCGGAATTCTGTTGAAATTTCTCTTGTGTGTCTGGCCATAAAATAAGGTAATTTTAGACAATATGCATGGAAAAAAGAGAAAATACTTCATATATTATCAAGAGGGTTGAAATATCATATTTGAGTATCAATAACTCTAGCTAAGAATCCTTTTTAGCTTTATTATTATATTTATATTTCAGGAACTGATTTTATATTTCAAAGAACTGATTCAAAATACAATTCAAAATATTATTTACATGGCAAAGAACTGATTCAAAATATTATTCAAAACAATGAAACATGTAGGCCTAAGAACTACACAAACATGCCAAATATTCATCCATACACATGCCTCAGGGGGTCACTCAGAAATCAGTTCTATTCTATCTATCCGACATCTCAATCCTCTTGCTCCAGATCGAAAACGTGATCCTGAAGCACCACACTGCACATTTACGCAAAAGTTTTCCTGGTCAGATTCCTCACTATCACTGCTACTACTTCGGTCAAAATCATCAAATGTTGGATCTTCAGGTTCAGAATCCGAGTCAGCTAAGACCTGACACAATGCCTCATGAACCGTGAACCTCTTTTTTGCCATTTCGTGTGTTTGATGTATAACTTTAGTCAGCAATGCGAGAGCAGCCGCCTCCGTAATACTCCGGAATAGCTCTGAGCGAGCGCTTCGAGGTGCGGTCATTTACCAAGGCATTTCCTGGAAAACTTTTCATGGGGGCAGGGCCTAAATTTGTGCTCAGGAGACAGATTTGCATGTCTGCCACCTAATAGTATGGAGTATGAACTGCATTCAAATCGCAGTTAGATGATAGAGTGGATTAAACAGAGCACCGCCGCTTGGCGCAAATTTGCGACTTGGGCGCCCAGAGGGTTAACATCGTCTAATATGCACATGTATGAATGATAAGTTGAGACATAATATTGCTAAAACTGCAATGTGTGTTTTCTTACATATTAGATTTTTTTTTATTTAATTTATTTTATTTGGTATAGACCAGTGGTCCCCAAACTACGGCCCGCCTCCACATTTGGTCCGGCCCCCTGAACAATACCAGAGACCATTTAGATTTTTTTTAGATGTGTGTATTTGTATTTGATAATAAAGTTGGACTCCACAAAGGGTTCTTTGATTGTGGCTTTCTGGAAAACAATATTTTTTTTACATTTATCCACTCCTGCATTCGTCACACTTTTTCTGTTACAAACTGACCCTGGCCCCTCATGTGAGAAGGAAAAGTTATGTGGCCCTCAAAGGAGATAGTTTGGAGACCCCTGGTCTAGAGGGACAATGGACATTAATGAACATTTCTGTAAATTCACCCAATTGTAGCCAAAAGGCTAATTAGCATTGTCAGTCCCCCTGTGATAAAAATAAACAACAAAGAATTACAAACAAGAATTAATGGACGCACAACACTTAACGTTAACATTAAAACTGGACCAGGAGAACATGTAGAATAGGTGGAGAAAAACCCAGATAGAATACATTACTAACATACAGATAAAATGAAGAACATATTACAGATAAAATGCAGAATAAAATACAAATAACACCTAAATAAAAGACAAAATGAAATAAAATCAAAGTTCGTGTTTGCACGTTTGTGTTGTTTTGAGCCATTTTTTCAGGTTACCCTTAAAAGAGGAGCATGAGGCACGCTCTTATTGTGGAGGGAAGGCTGTTCCAGATGTTTCCACACACAACAGACAACACATTCATCGCAAAGGAGGTTCTTCTATGTTCTGACAGTTTCCTCTATCACACGCCCCACTGTTCATCCCACTCACAGATCTACTGCTAAAACATTTTTTCAGTGGTGGTGGTCTCAGACCATGAAGGGTTTTAGACATAAAACAAGCAGATCTAAATGTTATAATATTTTGGAAGCTTAAAAATGTTTGTTTAAAATGTGACATTTATGAAATGATTATGTTTTTGTCTAAAATCTTTAGTCCTTTCTTATATATGGGTTCAATAGTTTTGAGTGCTGTGGAACATGCTAACGACCAGCTAGCTAAGCAGTAGTCAATGTGTGATAAAACCATTGAATGTAAAAACATTAATGCTGCTCTATCAGTCAGTGAGTTCCTGAAGTTTGCACAGAATTATTTAACACAGTTACATATTTTCTTAATGTGTTTCCTGAAGGAGAGTGTCCGATCTATGATCACTCCCAGGCAGGGTTCTACAGTGCGCCCATTTCACTCACATTTGCAGCAAATATTTCATCATGCGAACGAGGAAAACAAAACAGTGGCACATGTGTGAGTGTTTGTTGCAGCAACAATAAGACACACAGACCTGAGGAGTTAATGAAAACCTACTAGAAATGAATTAAAAGTGTGTGAACAGCTCCACATAGAGACGAACACGGCATATATTGAAAGGATTAACCCTTTAACTCCTGATGCGTCAGCGCTGACACGTTCTGAGTGGATGGTTTAGTTTAAAAATTCAGACAAATTCAAGTGTTTTTTTAACTGTTATTTTACTGAGAATTTTGTTCATGGAACTGATGTACAGGTGTCGAAAAGCAAGTGATTAAGAAAAAGAAAAAGCCCAAACTAAAACTACTGGAACCAAATTACAACACTAGTTATTTATTCCTTTTTTTTTTACTTCATTTTGGGTTTTGTGGGTTTTTGTTTTTTGCCTTTTTTTCCACATTATTTCTTATTTTGTGAATATATATTAGTTTCTGTTGATGTTGCTTTTGTTTATTTTTCTGTTTTTTTTATTTTATTATTTTTCTTTAATTGTGTTCTGTTAGTGTCTTACTTTGTTCATGTTACATATTATTTTGTTGGTTTATTATTCATTTTTGTTCATTTTACTGATCACTTTGACTGTTTTTTGTTCATTGTGTTGTTTATTTTATCTTATTTTATTTTTTACTGTGTCTCAGTCTCAGGAGTTAAAGGGTTAATCATTCTAAAATGGATCTAATAACAAGGCAGCCAATACAACGTTCTAAAATGTATCAAAGGACAAAGCATCCCATAATACAAAGTTATGTTATGGTCTGCTCTAAATTAACACAAATGACAGCAGTCATTCAACAATGTTGGTATCTGTGCGTAAGTACTGCACTGTAAATAAATAAACATTTAAAACTAAAACCTACTTGTGCCCCTATTTTTTTAACTTAGGGGCATGTGTGCTCCTGGAAAAAAAAGTTAGTGTAGAGCCCTGCTCTCAGGTATTTAAATTCAGAAACTAACTCCAGCTCCTCTTCTCCCAGACACACACCAGGGTGTTCCATCTTGACCGGCTGTTTGGCAAACATCATGCAGACAGTCTTTTTAACAGTGATAAGCATGAGTTAGTGATCCGCTCCTGTACCTGGACCATCATCACTGACAGTGTTTGTGCTGCTTTTAGCAGCTGCAAAGATGACAGCGTCATCCGCATACACCTGGGTATGGAAACTGTCACAGATGTCCAAAAGTCATTCATATTCAGTAGAGGGAAAATTAACTTGTTGGCAGTTCTGTAGCAAGAAGATTTTTTTACATGACGGAATGGCTGACCCCACGCCCAACCCTCCTCCTTTTTCAGCCAGGCTTGGGACTGACATTGGCGGAGTGAAGACCAGGATCAGCAAGGCGAGAGCAGAATTTCTCCAGCTAAAGAACATCTGGGCATCAAGAGACCTGTCAGTCAACCCCAAGATCTGGTTGTTCAACACCAACATTAAACCAGCACTCCTCTATGGAGCAGAGACCTGGAGGACCACGGCGACAATCATCAAGAAGGTCCAGGCGTTCATCAACAACTGCCTGAGAAGGATCCTCTGGATACGCTGGTCTGATACAATCAGTAACGAGGAGTTGTGGCAGTGGACATAGCAAACACCCGCAGAAACAGAAACGCTGCTGGAGATGGATAAGGCACACTCTGCGCAAACCAACCACCAACACCACAAGGCAAGCCCTAAGATGGAACCCCCAATGGAAGGAGAGGTCAACCATGGAACACCTGGAGATGCAACCTTGAGGCTGATGTCAAGAAGCTGGGCCACACCTGGGGACAGCTGGAGCGACTTGCCCAGGACAGAGAAGGATGGAAAGACCTTGTCTGTGGCCTATGCCCCAGGAAGGGGCGATAGAATTAAGAAGAAGAGAGGGAAAATAGAATAGCTCCAAGTATGGACCGCTGAGGGACCCCTACAGTACAGTCTAGGTAAGGGGATTTGACCCCACTGACCATCACACACGGCTTCCTGTCACCAAGATAAGATCCCATCCATTTAAGAGCAGATTTGGAAAAAGTTAAAATGGGACAGCTTGGCCAACAACACTCGGTGGACCACAGTTTCAAAAGCCTTTGTAAGATCAAGGAAGACGGCTCCCACAAAAACATGTCTATCCAATTAATACGTGGTCATTTTATTTTATTTATCATTCACATTTTTTTTTATTATTAAATTATAGTTTATAAATGTAATTTTTTCAATATTTTTTATTGTGCTAAAACAAAGAAAATTGTTGTCATTTTTTATAGGTTATGCTATTACTTGACAGATGCAACCCACTTGAGATCTAATTGGGATGAATGTGGCCCCTGGAAGAAATGAGTTTGACTGATTTAATACCTTGTATATATAGCATTGAATGTTCTGATCTGATTGGACAGATGACCCAGTGTCCATTTTTCCCATGACAAACATGTAAAGAATGTAAGTAGAGTAGCAGCAGTTTAGTGGATGAACGTCTGCTTAGAAAAATGCAGTTGTCGCAGAGTGAGACATGAGTCTGACAAAGGATAATAAAAGAAGGAAATACTACAACATTTTCTACATGTGAACTGAGATTAAACTGCTGAACCCTAGTTGGCCAGTTAATGCTTACACTTAAAAGTATCCACAGTTAAGCTAACTAAAGACATCTCGAGCCAGCCGGCCCTTAGGCGCTCACTTCTATGCATTGGTGTAGGTACAGGTTTGTGGACCTAAGTTCTTCTAAGTCCAGTTGCCTTCAGGGCTTCAGCAGAGAGGCCGGTCCACTTCTTTAGGTCGTCCACCCATCTTAGATTGGGACGACCACGTCCTCGCCTACCATGTATAGGGAGTCCGTCAGGCCCCCACATCGCACTACGTGCCCACACCAGTCTGCCTTACGTACAAAGACGGTGTCAGACGAGAACATCCACCGGTCACCGATGCGTTGGTGGAATTCCTCGTTTGACAGTTAAGCTGACAAATGTCAAAGGGCCATCTTCCATTCTACACATTTCAAAGATTCACTTCAGTTTAGAAACGATTAGTGTACCGTTTTATAATCGAGTCTGCCACGTTCAGTTCTTCAAGTGCCATTGGAAATATTGTTGCTTGAATCCTAATAAAACAACGAAATTCAACCATATTCTGGGGGGACATTGGGTTTTCTTTTCTTTTTTTCCCATAACAATGCAATTTAAAGGGGTGGATGATGACGATGTTTGGAATCCTAATGAGAACTGTCGATCTTTATTGTAACAAGGAGTTGAAAATACTTTTCCAATTCTGTCATTCTATGTTATAATGTTAACTGAAGGGATGTTCATACAAAGAACTTCAATGATTCTCAAGTGTTCAGAATGATTTGATAAATCACAGAAATACTTTGAATTTAAAGATCATATTGTAACAACTTAAACATTCCAACGGTACATGAACGCACCAGTAACGTGGCTCTTTCAGTCCAAAGTGTGGACACATTTTGGAATTTTAGCTTTGAAGGGAAGAGCAGAGCTGGACATGTGGAAAGATATTTATAAAGTGTGTAAAACACATGTGTCATACTGCGGAAACATCACAAATATTACTGAGCACTTAGCAAGACACCATCCTGCGGTAAATACAGAGCAGGAACAACTAAATAAGATAAAGAAATACTGGAGGACATAGACTTTATATTGTACATTTGTTTCTTTTCCATTCAGTCCAGGCTTTGAAATGACAGTTAAAGTTCACTTTATTATGAAGTATGTTCATTTAAAGGCTCCTATTTGTGTTGTGTGCAGATAAATGTCACAGTTCAAATATATTACTGCTGAAAAACTCTGAACTGACTCACATATGATGGAAACATGGCTCCTGATATGATCTGTAGGATCATCATTCAGCTTTTTCTCCTGGTCTGGTGTTAAAAAAGGAAGTAAAAAATAAAAAATAAAAAAAATAAATAAAGAATCGCAATTTAAATTGAATCTGCACCGAGAAAAACGGTAGGAGAATCGAATTGGCACAAAAGCATACGGTCCCAGCCCTAATATTGATGTGTGGGGTCTGCTACATACATGGCATTGCAGCATTAACAACATGTTATTGGAAGATAAAGGAAAATAATGTGTGTGCTCGTCCTGATGGCCATGGAGAGACCACCCTCTCACACCCTTTAACAGTCCAAACATTAACGGGACAGTTAAGATAGAGGATAGAAGCTGAAGGAACACAGTCAGCTGTCGTTAGGATCCAAAGTAGGTCGAGAGGAAAGTGGAGCAGAAAAGAAACAAACACATGATGACCCACACCGGTGTTTATGGAAAAAAAGAAAACTACTCTATATGTTTGTAAAGATGCTGCATGTTTGTTATGCTTAACAATATTTTGCATCATGTGACTTCAGTCTGCGCTGACGGCTCATCGCACATACATACCTGCCATACTCCTACGATAGCATTGGCGATGAGAATGAGGAGGATGACGAAGGGTTCGACAAAGGCTGTGATCGTCCCCTCCCCTTCTTCGAACCAGGCCAAAGTCTACAACACACAGAAGACGGTAAAACAAAGAGGTACGAAATGTGACATAGTAAAAAAATGTGTCCCAATGAAGCTGGTGTTGGGTTTGATCCACTAAAGCTTTTACTTGTTTATTCACTTCTTTTAATGCCATCAAATTCTACTTTTTTAAGATATTAAATGCCATTTTTATGACTGTTAAAAGTACCTTACACCACCTCCATTCATATCGAAAATCTATGGAAGACGATTCAGGCCACTTGCAGTTCTACTTTATTAATTATTATTAAATAAAGGTCAGAATTTTGAGATTAAAGTCAGAATTCTGACTTTCATCTTGGATTTCTAACTTTTTTCCCTCAGAAATCAGACTTTATTCTTGGAACCCAGTTTTTTTTCTTATACTAATTAAATATTTTAAAATAATGGACCTCATTTTTCCTCAAGTGGCCTAACCCTCTTCTGTAAAATTAATGCCCATTGATTTCAACACCTTTTTCCCCACAATGTTTAATTTATACTTCTATCTAGATGTGTTTGTCATTGTCTATGAGTTTCCTCCTCTTGTACTTTGTACCTTGTTTCTTTGTCTATCAGTGATGCCTGGGTTGATGTATAAACGACCCATAACTGACCAATGTTTTAACTAACCCGTCCACAACTAGGACCACAAGAAATATATTTGAAAAGGACGGACCCGACCCGCTTCTGGACCCACATTTTTTTAAGAGTAGTCAATGGTCTTTATGAACATCACATGACCTTTGACCTTACTCACATACCTGAACATCACATGACCTTTGACCTTACTCACATACCTGAACATCACATGACCTTTGACCTTACTCACATACCTGAACATCACATGACCTTTGACCTTACTCACATACCTGCATTTATTTCAGTTTAAATTCCATGTCATTGTTTGTAAGTTAATATGTTTATAAATATGTTTGTTTTGCTTCATTATTTAAAAGTTATCAACATTAACACAGCATCTAAACCTGTAACACCCAAAGACACATTTGAACCTGGTTTCCATGGAAACTAAAACACTGGGAGCTGCTCATCATCTTTAAAAATCTCAGCCAATGTGTCCAAACCTTAGTGTTTTTGTTTGTTTATTTCCTCTCTCTCTCCCTCCATACCGTAGGATACTGACCACCATGGACGACACCTTCACCAACATTCACTGAATAAACTTTATTTACAGATTATTTTAATGTTTATATAAAATGACCCAACTGACTGCAACCCCGATACCACTAACAATATATTTGAATGATCCGCTCACTTCGGGTCAACCTGTGCATCACTGTTGTCTATATATCAGAAAAAACTGCTGTTAATGTTAAAACTTGGCCCTGGTACATCTATGAAAGCTCTATATTTGTCCATCAGGTTCTACTATACAAGTGTTTATTTACTTACAAATGAAATACAGGCAGCCAGAAGCAAGATGCGGACCAACAGATCCTCAAACTGTTCCAGGACCAGCTCCCAGAGTGACTTTCCTGTGGGGGGGGGGGGTACAAAAAGACAGTAAGAAAAACAACAGAAGATGAAATATAAATGGAAAAAAATATACATGGAAGGAAAATGAAAGGATCTCTTACCTTCTTCAGCCGGCAGCTCTGTGAGACAAGAAAAGGAAGTGGAAGTAAAGAAGAAAAAAAAATGTCATATTTTGACCCCAGACTTATCTTGGAAACTCAATCCAACCATTGTTTAAGACTTGAGATTCCTTTATCACTAACACACATGTGGGAACATTTAATAAAGTTTGATTCCAGAAACTTTTGACTGTAGACCAGTGTTATTGGATGGTGTTAAAGAGGACCAGAAATGACCAAAATATTATGTAAAATTAACAAAATATTCAGTAAAAGGACCAAAATATTACA
Organism: Siphamia tubifer; assembly: GCA_020466265.1. NCBI lineage: Eukaryota > Metazoa > Chordata > Actinopteri > Kurtiformes > Apogonidae > Siphamia > Siphamia tubifer. Next base: position 56,282,801 of record CM035783.1, read on the forward strand.
TAAAATGAACAAAATTTTCAGTAAAAGGACCAAAAACGACCAAAATATTCAGTAAAATTAACAAAAATGACCAAAATATTCAGTAAAATGACCAGGATACTCAGTAAAATGACCAAAATGAACAAAATATTCTGTAAAATGAACAAAATATTCAGTAAAAATGAACATAAATTAACAAAATATTCAGTAAAAATGAACATAAATGAACAAAATATTCAGTAAAATAAATGGAAATGACCAAAATGTTCAATAACATGAACATAAATGAACAAAATATTAAGGAAAATGGAGAAAAATGAACAACATATTCAATAAACTGAAGAAAATATTCAGCAAAATTTACAAAAATGACCAAAAATAATCAATAAAATGACATGAAAAGTTCCATTTGACATTTTGAGCCCAGACTTATGTTGGAAACTTGATCCAACCATCATTTGAGACTTTTCATTTTCTTTATCACTAACACACATTTGGGAACATTTCATTAGTTAGTTCCAGAAGCTTCTGACTGTAGCCCAGTGTATGTGAGTTGGTACCGTTAGGGCCCCATTTCTCCCTGTTCTTCTTCAGCTGCTCACAGCTCAGGCCTGTCGACTCATTGACGCTGAAGAAGCCCAAAACTTCCTCCACCGTCTTCGTATGAGCATTATCCATCACTGAAGAACAAACCAAAGCAGGAAGTCAGCTGGGTGGGCATGTGGTGATGAGCTTTAAACACCTGACATCATCCATTCATCCATTCATCCATTCATCCATTCATTTTGTGCAGCACTCAAACTACAATTAACCACAAGTGTTGGACGTTCAGAGTTTTACAACATGTCACCCTGAACCGAATTCAATAATGAAGACAGTCATCACATATGGGGCGGGGCTATGGCTCAGTTGGTAGAGCAGGTCGCCCATTAACTGAAGGGTTGGCAGTTTGAGGACAACTGTGGACACATATGTAGTTTACCACCACCAGAGGGAGCATGTGAGAGTGAATGAATAATGGATTCTTGAAAAGCACTAAATGTAATCCATTATTATTATTATATCTCTGGGACAAAATGAAAAAACATTTATTAAAATGACCCCCCCCCCCCCCCACCACACACACACACACAAATATTTCACTAAAAACTTCAGCACACCCCGTTAACAGTAATGCAGAAAATGTGTTTAATAGATAACCTTTGACCTTTGCCCAAAAATAATATTCAAATTTCATTTGGAAATTAATGTAGATATTCAAATAATATCTGAATATTTATTAATTATATTACTTTGAAAATGCCTCACTAACTTTAGCATCAAAATTTATAAATATATTCAGTCCACCAGGGGGCAGTATTCAGTTAAATATTCTGCAGTGTTGCAGTAATGACCATTATTATCAGCTGACACTTTTAACGTTACAAACTCCACAAACATCTTTTGTCCGTTGTCTTGTTGTGTGTGAAACACTGTTCCTTAGTTTTCCTGATTGCCTGTTACAGATGAAAGCCTCTAAACTGTTAGCTAAACTGTTAGCCTCATTGAGAATCAAAAGGGAATATTTACAAAATGAGCAGGTACAAAAACCGAAACCATATATAAAACGTTGACACATTAGTTTTACCAGCTCACTTTAACTTATGACACATTTTCCACAGTGTGAATCTCAGACATGCTAACATTGACCTCATCTATTGTTCATGAATGAGCAGGACTGACCACTGACCACTCTGCTGTTGGTTACCTGTCAGCTGAACGCTAACGTCTACAGGCGTAAACCCAAAGATAATGACCTTCACGTCACCATTCATATATTTCTCTAGACATAACAAAATAAAAATACCTGCAACCTCAACTGAAAATGCTTAAAAACACATTCACAAAAGTTAAATAAATAGTCTGAATGACACCATGTACAGGTTAGAATATTAGGAGCTGCCTAATATTCATTCCAACATCTCTTTTTTGAATAACATTCAAATTATATTGGAATGTTAAAATTCAAAGTCAAACACCTAGTGCTGAACACCATTCTACAGAAACTGACAGATAAGATAACTACATTCTCAGTTTCACTGTGTTCTACTCAACACAGTATTTTATTGGAATCATGTGACCAGTATCATACATTTGCAGACACAGATGTATAGAAGTTCCAGTTCTTCGTATGCGTTTACTAAGTTCTGACCATTTAACACGGCAGATAATCGTTGTCATGTTCATTTGACTACAGGTATGCTTTCGCTTTAAGGCTCAATACAAATAAAAATAAACAAAAATGCAATTGACTTATTGGCCAACACAACTACCATCATGAAAACAAATCACCTCCATGTGACAAGAACAAACTGAGCACAAGTCATAGTGATATTGTAAATATAAATGAATAAAAATCACAAATAAATATATCTCACTGATCATTAACCTCACTGTAATTAACCATGTTTACAAGAGTTTGTGTACTGGTATGATGTGTGTGTATATATATATATATATATATATACAGATGTATGCGTGTGTGTGTGTGTGTGTGTGTGTGTGTGTGTGTAATGGAGTAACATAAAAGGAAGCGATAAACCTATATTATTAATATTTTATGGAGACGGGGTGGGGTTAAATAACGTGTATTTCCCACCACCCTTTTTGAGCATGTAAACTAAACTGTTGTAATGTTCCTCTTTCTAAGAGCATCTTGATTGTTCAATTTATGTATTATTAATGTGTTACTTTATATGTAAAATACATTTCATTTTAATAAAATCACTCAATCCATCAATCAAAGCCATAGATGTGGAACAGAACATCAAACTAACCACAATAATCTGTCATTTTTGGTACAACTCACCATTAAAGTCCACTTTTGTACCATTAACTAAACTTTCTTCATCTTGGATGTTTTATGTATAGCTGTATAGCTTTATATTCTGTGACATTTCTTCTGCTGCTGTCTTCAACAGGACACTCTTGAAAAAGACATTTTAATCACAATGATCTTTTGTATTGTTTTAATACTGCATTTCAGTCAAGTTTTACTGCATTTTACTCTATTATTACTGCATTTTAGTGTATTTTTTCTGCATTTTAGTGTAGGACCTCCAAACTGCACATCATCACTCTTTAATGAAGACATTAAATGCAGTCTGCTCCTTGGCATCTGCCCTGAATCTTTGGTACATAATTATAGTTGAGTGTACAACCAGGCAACCAAACAAACCTGAACCCACAGAGACAGACAGACAGACCCTGGAGGATGAATTACAGCCACAGCCCTGGTGTGAACAGCCCTGGAAACAATACATACGTGCCTTATCTATTTACAAATGACAGGTATCTTCTTGTAAAGAAGTCAAGGCCTGTTATCATTTGTGTAGCAGGAAAATATATCAAGAATATATACATGGAATAAATAAAGCCACAGATAGAAATTAGCTTCTCTGCTAAATCTGGTGCTTGTATCTTATTCTTTGCAACTAATGCCAATACACACTAAATAAATAAATATTAAAATGTATAAGATCTTAGGTCGAGTTTTCAGAAAAGTCAGATGCATTAGAGGCCTGCAGTTTATGCAAGACAAAAAAAAAACACTGTTGCCAATATTTTATCTTCAAAATATGAGCTGAATTATAATTATTTACATTGCGACAACAATAAGCTAAAGCTATAAAATGCAATTTAACAATGAAATAATCGGAATTCTATTACAGTCGTTAGATTTCATCATTAATACTTATATTATTTTGAGTAGCATCGTTTTGAAGCATCACTTGAAATAAAATGAGGACTTTTAGCAGGAATTAATCAGCAGGTTGTCAAATAATATGTGTTATTATATATTTCCTGATGTAGCTGTCAAATCAGAGGTAGAATACAACATTTAGCTAACCACCGGTGCTAGCATTAGCCGGTGAGCTAAACCCTTGTCTCCAGAGATGACCAGCTAGCTTGACGGCTATCGACGTGCTGGGCAGTTAATCCCGAGAAGATGAACAGGTTGCTTACCAGAGCGGTCGGTATGCCGGTGTGTCGTCTGTAAACTATCCCTACAGCTTGAATTAAAGGGTGTGTATCAGAGCACCATGCGTCCCCGGTGAAAAAACCCTCGGCGACGTCCAGAAAGCACCAAATAGTTTGGGAAAAGAGTTGACTATTTAGTGTGACAACCGCTCACGAGGAGGCAATAATAAAACAGGCGGGTTCCATTGAAACTGTGAGTGGCGCACGAGCCTAAAAAAACGAAGGCGGTTAAAAAGGGCAAAATTTGGCTCCCGTTAAGGCAAACGTTTCTCTGCGTGATTCGCAGCTAGTTCATCAAGACAATATGCTGTCATTACTCCTTATCCCAGCTGCAGGAGTGCCTCTGGGTTCGTAGAAGTGGGCGACATCCACAGCATCCAGCAGCAAGTATCCGACCACAAAAACCGACACACTACTTCCGGTTTTCACATTAAGAGACCCCAAGTGTAGCACGTATTTATGTATTTTATTGACATTTTTGTTTTAGGAGAAACAATTAGGCCTTTTTAAAAATGGTGGATAATTTTTATCGTCGTAAAAATAGATATTGTGTGTCTTTAAATTAAATCACGGTAGTTTTACTTCTAATTTTTCATCAGTAAATATATCTGACTTGACATCGCTGCACCATAACGAACGCGATTAACAGTATTTACTGGAGCAGACGACAAATAGAGCTGTTAATGAACCAATAGGATGCTCGGATTTTCGACTG
>CM035783.1:56295014-56377514 GCA_020466265.1 Siphamia tubifer
ATATAACCAAATTATCAATATTGCAAAAGGTCAAAGGTCAAGGCCATATTTAGCAGAAAGGTTAAAATCACATTATTGGCTCTAATTCCAAATGGACTGTACTTATATAACACATTTTATTCACCACATGATGCCCAAAGCACTTTACAATTCCTCACATTCACCCATTCACACACACACTCAAACACCAGCACTGCCTGACCCCTGACCCCTGACCCTACTGGGAGCAACTTAGGGTTCAGTGTCTTGCCCAAAGACACTTCAACATGTGGACACCCAGAGGCGGGACGTGAACCTCCTTCGATCATTGGACGACCCGCTCCACCAGCTGAGCCACAGCCGCCCCAATTCAACAACAGGTTGTCATAGAAACTGGAGATTGGCACAACAACATACGGGTGAGATTAGACATTCTCTGAATACTAGGTTCAATATACAATTTACTGATGAACAGGCTTCATTTATTTATTTATTTATTTATTTATTTTTTACCATAGAATAAAACACATTCATATAAAATGAACAATTCAAATAACAACAGCAAAGGAAGATGAAAAAATCTAAACACTTGTAGCAATAAACCAACACCATCAACTAAAAATAAACATCTACAAGTGAAATAAATCTTCATAAAAATCAGAGCACACACACAATCGCTCTGTCTGAATGAGTCTGTGCTGGGAATAAAATAAAAAATACAAGTTTGAACTTAGGTCAGTTATAAAAAGACTGAAGCAAATGTATGTCAACATGCACATCCCACCTCATGTTTAGGGTGCCATTTATGAAAAAACAGAGAGAGGGGGGGTCTCCACAGTGAAAAGGGTTATGCCTTCTGATGTCATTTTCACATCAATAACATGAGGCTGAAATCACTAAATAAACAATTATAATCAATAGTTTTATCTGATGGTTCAATTCATGTGACCTTTTCTGTTTCTCTGTAGGGGGTCATGTGGGTCTGTTTCTCTGTCGGGGGTAATCTGGGTGTGTTTCTCAGTGGGGAGTCATGTGGGTCTGTTTCTCTGTCGGGGGTAATCTGGGTGTGTTTCTCAGTAGGGGGTCATGTGGGTGTTTCTCTGTGGGGGGTCATGTGGGTGTGTTTCTCTGTAGGGGGTCATGTGGGTCTGTTTCTCTGTCGGGGGTAATCTGGGTGTGTTTCTCAGTGGGGGGTCATGTGGGTGTGTTTCTCTGTAGGGGGTCATGTGGGTCTGTTTCTCTGTCGGGGGTAATCTGGGTGTGTTTCTCAGTGGGGGGTCATGTGGGTGTGTTTCTCTGTAGGGGATCATGTGGGTTTGTTTCTCTGTGGGGGGTCATTTGGGTGTGTTTCTCTGTAGGGGGTCATCTGGGTTTGTTTCTCTGTGGGGGGTCATGTGGGTGTGTTTCTCTGTAGGGGGTCATGTGGGTGTGTTTCTCTGTAGGGGGTCATCTGGGTTTGTTTCTCTGTGGGGGGTCATGTGGGTGTGTTTCTCTGTAGGGGGTCATGTGGGTGTGTTTCTCTGTAGGGGGTCATCTGGGTTTGTTTCTCTGTGGGGGGTCATGTAGGTGTGTTTTTCTGTAGGCGGTCATCTGGGTTTGTTTCTCTGTGGGGGGTCATGTGGGTCTTTTTCTCTGTGGGGGGTCATGTGGGTCTGTTTCTCTGTCGGGGGTAATCTGGGTGTGTTTCTCTGTAGGGGGTCATCTGGGGTTTTTTTCTCTGTAGGGGGTCATGTGGGTCTGTTTCTCTGTAGGGGGTCATCTGGGTTTGTTTCTCTGTGGGGGGTCATGTGGGTGTGTTTCTCTGTAGGCGGTCATCTGGGTTTGTTTCTCTGTGGGGGGTCATGTGGGTCTGTTTCTCTGTGGGGGGTAATCTGGGTGTGTTTCTCTGTAGGGGGTCATCTGGGGTTTTTTTCTCTGTAGGGGTCATCTGGGTCTGTTTCTCTGTGGGGGGTCATGTGGGTCTGTTTCTCTGTCGGGGTCATGTGGGTCTGTTTCTCTGTCGGGGGTCATGTGGGTCTGTTTCTCTGTCGGGGGTCATGTGGGTCTGTTTCTCTGTCGGGGGTCATGTGGGTCTGTTTCTCTGTGGGGGTCATGTGGGTCTGTTTCTCTGCGGGGGGTCATGTGGGTCTGTTTCTCTGCCTGGGTTCATGTGGGTCTGTTTCTCTGTGGGGGGTCATGTGGGTCTGTTTCTCTGTAGGGGGTCATCTGGGTCTGTTTCTCTGTAGGGGGTAATCTGGGTCTGTTTCTCTGTAGGGGGTCATCTGGGTTTTTTTCTCTGTGGGGGTCATGTGGGTCTGTTTCTCTGTGGGGGGTCATGTGGGTCTGTTTCTCTGTGGGGGGTCATGTGGGTCTGTTTCTCTGTCGGGGTCATGTGGGTCTGTTTCTCTGTAGGGGATCATCTGGGTCTGTTTCTCTGTGGGGGGTCATGTGGGTCTGTTTCTCTGTGGGGGGTCATGTGGGTCTGTTTCTCTGTGGGGGGTAATCTGGGTCTGTTTCTCTGTAGGGGGTCATCTGGGTTTTTTTCTCTGTAGGGGTCATCTGGGTCTGTTTCTCTGTGGGGCGTCATGTGGGTCTGTTTCTCTGTGGGGGGTCATGTGGGTCTGTTTCTCTGTGGGTGTCATGTGGGTCTGTTTCTCTGTGGGGGGTCATGTGGGTCTGTTTCTCTGTGGGGGTCATGTGGGTCTGTTTCTCTGTGGGGGGTCATGTGGGTCTGTTTCTCTGTGGGTGTCATGTGGGTCTGTTTCTCTGTGGGGGGTCATGTGGGTCTGTTTCTCTGTGGGGGGTCATGTGGGTCTGTTTCTCTGTGGGGGTCATGTGGGTCTGTTTCTCTGTGGGGGGGTCATGTGGGTCTGTTTCTCTGTGGGGGGTCATGTGGGTCTGTATACATGCTGTTCATTTCCTGCTGAATTGGGGAAAATAAAAACAGGGAGGTTTGTCATTCACTGATTTTGCTGCCTCTATGTGGGGCAGGGTACGGTGGTGTGGGACAGGGTACGTGGTGTGGGGCAGGGTACGGTGGTGTGGGACAGGGTACGTGGTGTGGGGCAGGGTACGGTGGTGTGGGACAGGGTACGTGGTGTGGGGCAGGGTACGGTGGTGTGGGACAGGGTACGTGGTGTGGGGCAGGGTACGTGGTGTGGGACAGGGTACGTGGTGTGGGACAGGGTACGTGGTGTGGGGCAGGGTACGGTGGTGTGGGACAGGGTACGTGGTGTGGGGCAGGGTACGGTGGTGTGGGACAGGGTACGTGGTGTGGGGCAGGGTACGTGGTGTGGGACAGGGTACGTGGTGTGGGGCAGGGTACGTGGTGTGGGACAGGGTACGTGGTGTGGGACAGGGTACGTGGTGTGGGACAGGGTACGTGGTGTGGGACAGGGTACGTGGTGTGGGGCAGGGTACGTGGTGTGGGACAGGGTACGTGGTGTGGGGCAGGGTACGTGGTGTGGGGCAGCGTTCTTTCAATAAAGATCCAGATCCCCCTAAAGAGCCAAACATCCATCAGGGTGGACTAGGAGGTGGACCAGGAGGTGGACCAGGAGGTGGACCAGGAGGTGGACTAGGAGGTGGACCAGGAGGTGGACTAGGAGGTGGACTAGGAGGTGGACCAGGAGGTGGACTAGGAGGTGAACCAGGAGGTGGACCAGGAGGTGGACTAGGAGGTGAACCAGGAGGTGGACCAGGAGGTGGACTAGGAGGTGGACCAGGAGGTGGACCAGGAGGTGGACTAGGAGGTGGACCAGGAGGTGGACTAGGAGGTGGACCAGGAGGTGGACTAGGAGGTGGACTAGGAGGTGGACCAGGAGGTGGACTAGGAGGTGAACCAGGAGGTGGACCAGGAGGTGGACTAGGAGGTGGACTAGGAGGTGGACTAGGAGGTGGACTAGGAGGTGGACTAGGAGGTGGTCAGTGGTCCAGCTGTGACCTTTACAGACCCCAACTCTGCCCAGACTTTACTGAATGTGAAGTTCCTCTTTCAGGCATTTTGTGTTCATGCTGTCACAGAGTCATCGACCACAGGACCTTAAGGACCCCCCCCCCCCCCCCTTACCCCCCTTACCCCCCCACCCCCACCTGTATATTACAGAGTAAAGGAACATTAAACATAAAAGCGTGTCCATGTTCAGAAGGTGAAGGTCGTCGTCACAGTTGATACTCACTCCACAAACTGAAAAACAAACAATAACAAAGGTTCAAATCTTCATTAATGACACAATTAAATTAAATTAAATTAATTAAATCTGTACAAAAACTGAGGATCAAAATAAAACAGTGTCAGTTCTAACCCATATGGACCCACTTTAACCCTCCTCTCGTGTTCAGGTTGTTTTTGTCACAAATGTCTATTTCAACAAAATAAAGAAAAAAACATTTTTTCACTAAATTCTAAAATGCTTTAATTGAAATAGTTCATTTGTTTTGTTAGTGTGGGTTTAGATTGTAAAAGGTCTATAAGGTGGACTGGACTATAAGGTGGACTGGACTATAATGTGGACTGGACTATAAGGTGAACTGGACTATAAGGTGGACTGGACTATAAGGTGGACTGGACTATAAGGTGAACTGGACTTTAAGGTGGACTGGACTATAAGGTGGACTGGACTATAATGTGGACTGGACTATAAGATGAAGTGGACTATAAGGTGGACTGGACTATAAGGTGGACTGGAGTTTAAGGTGAACTGGACTACAAAGTGGACTGGATTATAAAGTGGACTGGACTATAAGGTGGACTTGACTATAAGGTGAACTGGACTATAAGGTGGACTGGACTATAAGGTGAACTGGACTATAAAGTGGACTGGACTATAAAGTGGACTGGACTATAAAGTGGACTGGACTACAAAGTGGACTGGAGTATAAAGTGGACTGGACTATAAGGTGGACTGGACTATAAGGTGGACTGGACTATAAGGTGGACTGGACTATAAGGTGAACTGGACTATAAAGTGGACTGGACTATAAAGTGCATAAAGTCAAGTCAAAATTTAGATAAAAAATTGTGAAATAAAAAGTCAAAATTCCAGAACCAGCATTAATCCATATATAAGGTGAACTGTGGGTTTTATATTTATATTTATATTTATATTTATATTTATATTTATATTTATATTTATATTCTGGAAAATACCGTAATGAACCAACACATATGAAACAGTTCCATCAGTGGATTATTGTGTTTGATGGTAGTTTGTTGTTGTGTTGTTGTGTTGTTCTGATGTTCTGTTGTTGTGTTGTTGTTGTGTTGTTGTTGTGTTGTTCTGTTGTTGTTGTGTTGTTGTGTTGTGTTGTTGTGTTGTTCTGATGTTCTGTTGTTGTGTTGTTGTGTTGTTGTTGTGTTGTTGTTGCGTTGTTGTGTTGTTGTGTTGTTCTGTTGGTGTCGTGTTGTTGTGTTGTTGTTGTTGTTGTTGTTGTGTTGTTGTGTTATTGTGTTGTTGTGTTGTTGTTGTTGTGTTGTTGTTGTTGTTGTTGTGTTGTTGTTGTGTTGTTGTGATTTTGTTATTGTTGTGTTGGTGTGTTTTTGTTGTTGTTGTGTTGTCGTGTTATTGTGTTGTTGTTGTGTTGTCATGTTATTGTGTTGTTCTGTTGTCGTGTTATTGTGTTGTTGTTGTGTTGTCATGTTATTGTGTTGTTGTTGTGTTGTCATGTTATTGTGTTGTTATTGTGTTATTGTGTTGTCGTGTTATTGTGTTGTTCTGTTGTTGTGTTATTGTGTTGTTGTTGTGTTGTCATGTTATTGTGTTGTTATTGTGTTATTGTGTTGTCGTGTTATTGTGTTGTTCTGTTGTCGTGTTATTGTGTTGTTGTTGTGTTGTCATGTTATTGTGTTGTTATTGTGTTATTGTGTTGTCGTGTTATTGTGTTATTGTGTTGTTCTGTTGTTGTGTTGTCGTGTTATTGTGTTGTTGTTGTGTTATTGTGTTATTGTGTTGTTGTTGTGTTATTGTGTTGTTGTGTTATTGTGTTGTTGTGTTGTTGTGTTGTTCTGTTGTTGTCGTGTTGTTGTGTTGTTCTGTTGTTGTTGTTGTTGTTGTGTTGTCATGTTATTGTGTTGTTCTGTTGTCGTGTTATTGTGTTGTTGTTGTGTTGTCATGTTATTGTGTTGTTCTGTTGTCGTGTTATTGTGTTGTTGTTGTGTTGTCATGTTATTGTGTTGTTTTGTTGTTGTGTTTTTGTTGTTATTGTGTTATTGTGTTGTCGTGTTATTGTGTTGTTCTGTTGTTGTGTTATTGTGTTGTTGTTGTGTTATTGTGTTGTTGTTGTGTTATTGTGTTATTGTGTTGTTGTTGTGTTATTGTGTTGTTGTTGTGTTATTGTGTTGTTGTTGTGTTATTGTGTTGTTGTGTGCGTCACCTTGTGTTATACAGTGGATCAGCTGATGAGTGCAGCAGCAGTTGTTTGATCTCCTCAGGTGGGTTCAGACCATGATGCTTTGCTCTTTCCCACCTGTGCAGTCGACTGATGCCTGGAGAGAAGAACAGACGAGTTGATAGTTTTAAAAGAACACATTCACTTCCTTCATGATAGAAGATGGACACACAACAAAACAGTGAACGGACAAACCACAGTTCATCCACAAACACTAATCTGTTTACATTTGTTTTTCAAAATAAAACTTCAAAACTAAAATTATGTTGTTGTTTTTTTTTCCTTTTTATGTTTAAATGAATAATGAAAGTAAAACAATTATGAGATAAAAAGTCAAGACTCCATCCTGAGGTAAATGCATTTATTCTGGAGGAAATAAGAGTTTCTATTGGACTAAAATGACACTTAAAGTTGACTTTATTATAAGTCTGTTCATTTAAAGTGTGTGTCTGCAGATACATGTCACACTTTATTTCCTAAAGTGTGGTTCAAATAAATTACTACTGAATAAAACTGAACTGACTCACATATGATATGATGTGTAGGGTCATCATTCTGATGATGGTGTTAAAAAAAAAGAAAGACAAAAATATAGAAGAATCACAATTTAAATACAATCACCACCAAAAAAATCCTTAAAGAATTGAATTGTCATAAAAGCATATGTTCCCAGTCCTATTAAATATGGTGTTAAGTTTAGAAAACCAGTGTTTTTAAAGACGTTACTGATTTTACAATCACAGATGTGAATGATATAGTTAAATATAGAACCACCGACAAATACTGACTATAATTATTATAAAAAATAAACAAAAATCACTGAGGAAAATTTAAATGTGGAGAAATTGTTGCAAAAATAGTTTTATGTTTTCTACGATTATAAACGATTAAAGTCAAAGTTATATTGAACAGAAGAAGAAGAATATTCAGACAGAATGAGTCAGTTTACATCAGATTTTTTATTCCTGTTTCATTCAGAACTAGAAAAGCACTCATGTGTTACCTGTACATGTGTACATGTGTTACCTGTACATGTGTACATGTGTTACCTGTACATGTGTACATGTGTTACCTGTACATGTGTTAATGTGTTACCTGTACATGTGTACATGTGTTACCTGTACATGTGTACATGTGTTACCTGTACATGTGTACATGTGTTACCTGTACATGTGTTAATGTGTTACCTGTACATGTGTACATGTGTTACCTGTACATGTGTACATGTGTTACCTGTACATGTGTACATGTGTTACCTGTACATGTGTACATGTGTTACCTGTACATGTGTTAGTGTGTTACCTGTACATGTGTACATGTGTTACCTGTACATGTGTTACCTGTACATGTGTACATGTGTTAGTGTGTTACCTGTACATGTGTTACCTGTACATGTGTTAGTGTGTTACCTGTACATGTGTACATGTGTTACCTGTACATGTGTTAATGTGTTACCTGTACATGTGTACATGTGTTACCTGTACATGTGTACATGTGTTACCTGTACATGTGTTAATGTGTTACCTGTACATGTGTTAGTGTGTTACCTGTACATGTGTTAATGTGTTACCTGTACATGTGTTAGTGTGTTACCTGTACATGTGTTAATGTGTTACCTGTACATGTGTACATGTGTTACCTGTACATGTGTTAATGTGTTACCTGTACATGTGTTACCTGTACATGTGTACATGTGTTACTTGTACATGTGTACATGTGTTACCTGTACATGTGTTACCTATACATGTGTACATGTGTTACCTGTACATGTGTTAATGTGTTACCTGTATATGTGTTTCCTGTACATGTGTTAGTGTGTTACCTGTACATGTGTTACCTGTACATGTGTACATGTGTTAGTGTGTTACCTGTACATGTGTTACCTGTACATGTGTTAGTGTGTTACCTGTACATGTGTACATGTGTTACCTGTACATGTGTACATGTGTTACCTGTACATGTGTTAGTGTGTTACCTGTACATGTGTTACCTGTACATGTGTACATGTGTTACCTGTACATGTGTACATGTGTTACCTGTACATGTGTTAATGTGTTACCTGTACATGTGTACATTTGTTACCTGTACATGTGTACATGTGTTACCTGTACATGTGTACATGTGTTACCTGTACATGTGTACATGTGTTACCTGTACATGTGTTAATGTGTTACCTGTACATGTGTTAGTGTGTTAGTGTGTTACCTGTACATGTGTTAGTGTGTTACCTGTACATGTGTAAATGTGTTACCTGTACATGTGTACATGTGTTACCTGTACATGTGTACATGTGTTACCTGTACATGTGTACATGTGTTACCTGTACATGTGTACATGTGTTACCTGTACATGTGTACATGTGTTACCTGTACATGTGTACATGTGTTACCTGTACATGTGTTAGTGTGTTACCTGTACATGTGTACATGTGTTACCTGTACATGTGTTACCTGTACATGTGTACATGTGTTAGTGTGTTACCTGTACATGTGTTAGTGTGTTACCTGTACATGTGTACATGTGTTACCTGTACATGTGTTAATGTGTTACCTGTACATGTGTACATGTGTTACCTGTACATGTGTACATGTGTTACCTGTACATGTGTACATGTGTTACCTGTACATGTGTTAATGTGTTACCTGTACATGTGTTAGTGTGTTACCTGTACATGTGTTAATGTGTTACCTGTACATGTGTTAGTGTGTTACCTGTACATGTGTTAATGTGTTACCTGTACATGTGTACATGTGTTACCTGTACATGTGTTAATGTGTTACCTGTACATGTGTTACCTGTACATGTGTACATGTGTTACTTGTACATGTGTACATGTGTTACCTGTACATGTGTTACCTGTACATGTGTACATGTGTTACCTGTACATGTGTTAATGTGTTACCTGTACATGTGTTTCCTGTACATGTGTTAGTGTGTTACCTGTACATGTGTTACCTGTACATGTGTACATGTGTTAGTGTGTTACCTGTACATGTGTTACCTGTACATGTGTTAGTGTGTTACCTGTACATGTGTACATGTGTTACCTGTACATGTGTACATGTGTTACCTGTACATGTGTTAGTGTGTTACCTGTACATGTGTTACCTGTACATGTGTACATGTGTTACCTGTACATGTGTACATGTGTTACCTGTACATGTGTTAATGTGTTACCTGTACATGTGTACATTTGTTACCTGTACATGTGTACATGTGTTACCTGTACATGTGTACATGTGTTACCTGTACATGTGTACATGTGTTACCTGTACATGTGTTACCTGTACATGTGTACATGTGTTACCTGTAAATGTGTTAATGTGTTACCTGTACATGTGTTACCTGTACATGTGTTAGTGTGTTACCTGTACATGTGTACATGTGTTACCTGTACATGTGTACATGTGTTAGTGTGTTACCTGTACATGTGTAAATGTGTTACCTGTACATGTGTACATGTGTTACCTGTACATGTGTACATGTGTTACCTGTACATGTGTACATGTGTTACCTGTACATGTGTTAGTGTGTTACCTGTACATGTGTTACCTGTACATGTGTACATGTGTTACCTGTACATGTGTACATGTGTTACCTGTACATGTGTACATGTGTTACCTGTACATGTGTACATATGTTACCTGTACATGTGTTAATGTGTTACCTGTACATGTGTACATGTGTTACCTGTACATGTGTACATGTGTTACCTGTACATGTGTACATATGTTACCTGTACATGTGTTAATGTGTTACCTGTACATGTGTACATGTGTTACCTGTACATGTGTTAGTGTGTTACCTGTACATGTGTTACCTGTACATGTGTACATGTGTTACCTGTACATGTGTACATGTGTTACCTGTACATGTGTTACCTGTACATGTGTTAGTGTGTTACCTGTACATGTGTTACCTGTACATGTGTTAATGTGTTACCTGTACATGTGTACATGTGTTACCTGTACATGTGTACATGTGTTACCTGTACATGTGTTAATGTGTTACCTGTACATGTGTACATGTGTTACCTGTACATGTGTTAATGTGTTACCTGTACATGTGTACATGTGTTACTTGTACATGTGTACATGTGTTACCTGTACATGTGTTAATGTGTTACCTGTACATGTGTTACCTGTACATGTGTTAATGTGTTACCTGTACATGTGTACATGTGTTACTTGTACATGTGTACATGTGTTACCTGTACATGTGTTAATGTGTTACCTGTACATGTGTTACCTGTACATGTGTACATGTGTTACCTGTACATGTGTACATGTGTTACCTGTACATGTGTTACCTGTACATGTGTACATGTGTTACCTGTACACCTGTACATGTGTTACCTGTACATGTGTTACCTGTACATGTGTTACCTGTACATGTGTTAGTGTGTTACCTGTACATGTGTACATGTGTTACCTGTACATGTGTTAATGTGTTACCTGTACATGTGTACATGTGTTACCTGTACATGTGTTACCTGTACATGTGTTACGTGTACATGTGTTAATGTGTTACCTGTACATGTGTACATGTGTTACCTGTACATGTGTAAATGTGTTACCTGTACATGTGTACATGTGTTACCTGTACATGTGTACATGTGTTACCTGTACATGTGTTAGTGTGTTACCTGTACATGTGTTACCTGTACATGTGTACATGTGTTACCTGTACATGTGTACATGTGTTACCTGTACATGTGTACATGTGTTACCTGTACATGTGTACATGTGTTACCTGTACATGTGTTAGTGTGTTACCTGTACATGTGTACATGTGTTACCTGTACATGTGTTACCTGTACATGTGTACATGTGTTAGTGTGTTACCTGTACATGTGTTACCTGTACATGTGTTAGTGTGTTACCTGTACATGTGTACATGTGTTACCTGTACATGTGTTAATGTGTTACCTGTACATGTGTACATGTGTTACCTGTACATGTGTACATGTGTTACCTGTACATGTGTTAATGTGTTACCTGTACATGTGTTAGTGTGTTACCTGTACATGTGTTAATGTGTTACCTGTACATGTGTACATGTGTTACCTGTACATGTGTTAATGTGTTACCTGTACATGTGTTACCTGTACATGTGTTAGTGTGTTACCTGTACATGTGTACATGTGTTACCTGAACATGTGTTAGTGTGTTACCTGTACAAGTGTAAATGTGTTACCTGTACATGTGTACATGTGTTACCTGTACATGTGTACATGTGTTACGTGTACATGTGTACATGTGTTACGTGTACATGTGTTAATGTGTTACCTGTACATGTGTACATGTGTTACCTGTACATGTGTTAATGTGTTACCTGTACATGTGTACATGTGTTACTTGTACATGTGTACATGTGTTACTTGTACATGTGTACATGTGTTACCTGTACATGTGTTAATGTGTTACCTGTACATGTGTTACCTGTACATGTGTACATGTGTTACCTGTACATGTGTACATGTGTTACCTGTACATGTGTTACCTCTATATGTGTACATGTGTTACCTGTACACCTGTACATGTGTTACCTGTACATGTGTTACCTGTACATGTGTTAGTGTGTTACCTGTACAAGTGTAAATGTGTTACCTGTACATGTGTGCATGTGTTACCTGTACATGTGTACATGTGTTACCTGTACATGTGTTAGTGTGTTACCTGTACATGTGTACATGTGTTACCTGTACATGTGTACATGTGTTACCTGTACATGTATACATGTGTTACCTGTACATGTGTTAATGTGTTACCTGTACATGTGTACATGTGTTACCTGTACATGTGTTACCTGTACATGTGTTACCTGTACATGTGTACATGTGTTAGTGTGTTACCTGTACATGTGTTAGTGTGTTACCTGTACATGTGTACATGTGTTACCTGTACATGTGTTAATGTGTTACCTGTACATGTGTACATGTGTTACCTGTACATGTGTACATGTGTTACCTGTACATGTGTTAATGTGTTACATGTACATGTGTTAGTGTGTTACCTGTACATGTGTTACCTGTACATGTGTTAATGTGTTACCTGTACATGTGTACATGTGTTACTTGTACATGTGTACATGTGTTACCTGTACATGTGTTAATGTGTTACCTGTACATGTGTACATGTGTTACCTGTACATGTGTACATGTGTTAGTGTGTTACCTGTACATGTGTTACCTGTACATGTGTTAGTGTGTTACCTGTACATGTGTTACCTGTACATGTGTTAATGTGTTACCTGTACATGTGTACATGTGTTACCTGTACATGTGTACATGTGTTACCTGTACATGTGTTAATGTGTTACCTGTACATGTGTACATGTGTTACCTGTACATGTGTTAATGTGTTACCTGTACATGTGTACATGTGTTACTTGTACATGTGTACATGTGTTACCTGTACATGTGTTAATGTGTTACCTGTTCATGTGTTACCTGTACATGTGTACATGTGTTACCTGTACATGTGTACATGTGTTACCTGTACATGTGTTACCTGTACATGTGTACATGTGTTACCTGTACACCTGTACATGTGTTACCTGTACATGTGTTACCTGTACATGTGTTAGTGTGTTACCTGTACATGTGTACATGTGTTACCTGTACATGTGTTAATGTGTTACCTGTACATGTGTACATGTGTTACCTGTACATGTGTTACGTGTACATGTGTACATGTGTTAGTGTGTTACCTGTACATGTGTTAGTGTGTTACCTGTACATGTGTACATGTGTTACCTGTACATGTGTTAATGTGTTACCTGTACATGTGTACATGTGTTACCTGTACATGTGTTAATGTGTTACATGTACATGTGTTAGTGTGTTACCTGTACATGTGTACATGTGTTACCTGTACATGTGTTAATGTGTTACCTGTACATGTGTACATGTGTTACTTGTACATGTGTACATGTGTTACCTGTACATGTGTTAATGTGTTACCTGTACATGTGTACATGTGTTACCTGTACATGTGTTACCTGTACATGTGTACATGTGTTAGTGTGTTACCTGTACATGTGTTACCTGTACATGTGTTACCTGTACATGTGTACATGTGTTACCTGTACATGTGTTAATGTGTTACCTGTACATGTGTACATGTGTTACCTGTACATGTGTTAATGTGTTACCTGTACATGTGTACATGTGTTACTTGTACATGTGTACATGTGTTACCTGTACATGTGTTAATGTGTTACCTGTACATGTGTTACCTGTACATGTGTACATGTGTTACCTGTACATGTGTACATGTGTTACCTGTACATGTGTTACCTGTACATGTGTACATGTGTTACCTGTACACCTGTACATGTGTTACCTGTACATGTGTTACCTGTACATGTGTTACCTGTACATGTGTTAGTGTGTTACCTGTACATGTGTACATGTGTTACCTGTACATGTGTTAGTGTGTTACCTGTACAAGTGTAAATGTGTTACCTGTACATGTGTACATGTGTTACCTGTACATGTGTACATGTGTTACCTGTACATGTGTTAGTGTGTTACCTGTACATGTGTACATGTGTTACCTGTACATGTGTACATGTGTTACGTGTACATGTGTTAATGTGTTACCTGTACATGTGTACATGTGTTACCTGTACATGTGTTAATGTGTTACCTGTACATGTGTACATGTGTTACTTGTACATGTGTACATGTGTTACCTGTACATGTGTTAATGTGTTACCTGTACATGTGTTACCTGTACATGTGTACATGTGTTACCTGTACATGTGTACATGTGTTACCTGTACATGTGTACATGTGTTACCTGTACATGTGTTACCTCTACATGTGTACATGTGTTACCTGTACACCTGTACATGTGTTACCTGTACATGTGTTACCTGTACATGTGTTAGTGTGTTACCTGTACATGTGTACATGTGTTACCTGTACATGTGTTAGTGTGTTACTTGTACAAGTGTAAATGTGTTACCTGTACATGTGTACATGTGTTACCTGTACATGTGTACATGTGTTACCTGTACATGTGTACATGTGTTACCTGTACATGTGTTAGTGTGTTACCTGTACATGTGTACATGTGTTACCTGTACATGTGTACATGTGTTACCTGTACATGTGTACATGTGTTACCTGTACATGTGTTAATGTGTTACCTGTACATGTGTACATGTGTTACCTGTACATGTGTTAATGTGTTACCTGTACATGTGTACATGTGTTACTTGTACATGTGTACATGTGTTACCTGTACATGTGTTAATGTGTTACCTGTACATGTGTACATGTGTTACCTGTACATGTGTTAATGTGTTACATGTACATGTGTTAGTGTGTTACCTGTACATGTGTACATGTGTTACCTGTACATGTGTTAATGTGTTACCTGTACATGTGTACATGTGTTACTTGTACATGTGTTACCTGTACATGTGTTAATGTGTTACCTGTACATGTGTACATGTGTTACCTGTACATGTGTACATGTGTTAGTGTGTTAACTGTACATGTGTTACCTGTACATGTGTTACCTGTACATGTGTTAGTGTGTTACCTGTACATGTGTTACCTGTACATGTGTTAATGTGTTACCTGTACATGTGTACATGTGTTACCTGTACATGTGTACATGTGTTACCTGTACATGTGTTAATGTGTTACCTGTACATGTGTACATGTGTTACCTGTACATGTGTTAATGTGTTACCTGTACATGTGTACATGTGTTACTTGTACATGTGTACATGTGTTACCTGTACATGTGTTAATGTGTTACCTGTACATGTGTTACCTGTACATGTGTACATGTGTTACCTGTACATGTGTACATGTGTTACCTGTACATGTGTACATGTGTTACCTGTACACCTGTACATGTGTTACCTGTACATGTGTTACCTGTACATGTGTTAGTGTGTTACCTGTACATGTGTACATGATTTACCTGTACATGTGTTAGTGTGTTACCTGTACAAGTGTAAATGTGTTACCTGTACATGTGTACATGTGTTACCTGTACATGTGTACATGTGTTACCTGTACATGTGTTAGTGTGTTACCTGTACATGTGTACATGTGTTACCTGTACATGTGTACATGTGTTACGTGTACATGTGTTAATGTGTGACCTGTACATGTGTACATGTGTTACCTGTACATGTGTTAATGTGTTACCTGTACATGTGTACATGTGTTACTTGTACATGTGTACATGTGTTACCTGTACATGTGTTAATGTGTTACCTGTACATGTGTTACCTGTACATGTGTACATGTGTTACCTGTACATGTGTACATGTGTTACCTGTACATGTGTTACCTCTACATGTGTACATGTGTTACCTGTACACCTGTACATGTGTTACCTGTACATGTGTTACCTGTACATGTGTTAGTGTGTTACCTGTACATGTGTACATGTGTTACCTGTACATGTGTTAGTGTGTTACCTGTACAAGTGTAAATGTGTTACCTGTACATGTGTACATGTGTTACCTGTACATGTGTACATGTGTTACCTGTACATGTGTTAGTGTGTTACCTGTACATGTGTACATGTGTTACCTGTACATGTGTACATGTGTTACCTGTACATGTGTACATGTGTTACCTGTACATGTGTTAATGTGTTACCTGTACATGTGTACATGTGTTACCTGTACATGTGTACATGTGTTACCTGTACATGTGTACATGTGTTACCTGTACATGTGTACATGTGTTACCTGTACATGTGTTAATGTGTTACCTGTACATGTGTACATGTGTTACCTGTACACCTGTACATGTGTACATGTGTTACCTGTACATGTGTACATGTGTTACCTGTACATGTGTTACCTGTACATGTGTACATGTGTTACCTGTACACCTGTACATGTGTTACCTGTACATGTGTAACCTGTACATGTGTTAGTGTGTTACCTGTACATGTGTACATGTGTTACCTGAACATGTGTTAGTGTGTTACCTGTACAAGTGTAAATGTGTTACCTGTACATGTGTACATGTGTTACCTGTACATGTGTACATGTGTTACCTGTACATGTGTACATGTGTTACCTGTACATGTGTACATGTGTTACGTGTACATGTGTTAATGTGTTACCTGTACATGTGTTAATGTGTTACCTGTACATGTGTACATGTGTTACTTGTACATGTGTACATGTGTTACTTGTACATGTGTACATGTGTTACCTGTACATGTGTTAATGTGTTACCTGTACATGTGTTACCTGTACATGTGTACATGTGTTACCTGTACATGTGTACATGTGTTACCTGTACATTTGTTACCTGTACATGTGTACATGTGTTACCTGTACACCTGTACATGTGTTACCTGTACATGTGTTACCTGTACATGTGTTAGTGTGTTACCTGTACATGTGTTACCTGTACATGTGTTAGTGTGTTACCTGTACAAGTGTAAATGTGTTACCTGTACATGTGTGCATGTGTTACCTGTACATGTGTACATGTGTTACCTGTACATGTGTTAGTGTGTTACCTGTACATGTGTACATGTGTTACCTGTACATGTGTACATGTGTTACCTGTACATGTATACATGTGTTACCTGTACATGTGTTAATGTGTTACCTGTACATGTGTACATGTGTTACCTGTACATGTGTTACCTGTACATGTGTTACCTGTACATGTGTACATGTGTTAGTGTGTTACCTGTACATGTGTTAGTGTGTTACCTGTACATGTGTACATGTGTTACCTGTACATGTGTTAATGTGTTACCTGTACATGTGTACATGTGTTACCTGTACATGTGTACATGTGTTACCTGTACATGTGTTAATGTGTTACATGTACATGTGTTAGTGTGTTACCTGTACATGTGTACATGTGTTACCTGTACATGTGTTAATGTGTTACCTGTACATGTGTACATGTGTTACTTGTACATGTGTACATGTGTTACCTGTACATGTGTTAATGTGTTACCTGTACATGTGTACATGTGTTACCTGTACATGTGTTACCTGTACATGTGTACATGTGTTAGTGTGTTACCTGTACATGTGTTACCTGTACATGTGTTAGTGTGTTACCTGTACATGTGTACATGTGTTACCTGTACATGTGTTAGTGTGTTACCTGTACAAGTGTAAATGTGTTACCTGTACATGTGTGCATGTGTTACCTGTACATGTGTACATGTGTTACCTGTACATGTGTTAGTGTGTTACCTGTACATGTGTACATGTGTTACCTGTACATGTGTACATGTGTTACCTGTACATGTATACATGTGTTACCTGTACATGTGTTAATGTGTTACCTGTACATGTGTACATGTGTTACCTGTACATGTGTTACCTGTACATGTGTTACCTGTACATGTGTTAGTGTGTTACCTGTACATGTGTTAGTGTGTTACCTGTACATGTGTACATGTGTTACCTGTACATGTGTTAATGTGTTACCTGTACATGTGTACATGTGTTACCTGTACATGTGTACATGTGTTACCTGTACATGTGTTAATGTGTTACATGTACATGTGTTAGTGTGTTACCTGTACATGTGTACATGTGTTACCTGTACATGTGTTAATGTGTTACCTGTACATGTGTACATGTGTTACTTGTACATGTGTACATGTGTTACCTGTACATGTGTTAATGTGTTACCTGTACATGTGTACATGTGTTACCTGTACATGTGTTACCTGTACATGTGTACATGTGTTAGTGTGTTACCTGTACATGTGTTACCTGTACATGTGTTACCTGTACATGTGTTACCTGTACATGTGTTAGTGTGTTACCTGTACATGTGTTACCTGTACATGTGTTAATGTGTTACCTGTACATGTGTACATGTGTTACCTGTACATGTGTACATGTGTTACCTGTACATGTGTTAATGTGTTACCTGTACATGTGTACATGTGTTACCTGTACATGTGTTAATGTGTTACCTGTACATGTGTACATGTGTTACTTGTACATGTGTACATGTGTTACCTGTACATGTGTTAATGTGTTACCTGTACATGTGTACATGTGTTACCTGTACATGTGTTACCTGTACATGTGTACATGTGTTAGTGTGTTACCTGTACATGTGTTACCTGTACATGTGTTAGTGTGTTACCTGTACATGTGTACATGTGTTACCTGTACATGTGTTAGTGTGTTACCTGTACAAGTGTAAATGTGTTACCTGTACATGTGTGCATGTGTTACCTGTACATGTGTACATGTGTTACCTGTACATGTGTTAGTGTGTTACCTGTACATGTGTACATGTGTTACCTGTACATGTGTACATGTGTTACCTGTACATGTATACATGTGTTACCTGTACATGTGTTAATGTGTTACCTGTACATGTGTACATGTGTTACCTGTACATGTGTTACCTGTACATGTGTTACCTGTACATGTGTACATGTGTTAGTGTGTTACCTGTACATGTGTTAGTGTGTTACCTGTACATGTGTACATGTGTTACCTGTACATGTGTTAATGTGTTACCTGTACATGTGTACATGTGTTACCTGTACATGTGTACATGTGTTACCTGTACATGTGTTAATGTGTTACATGTACATGTGTTAGTGTGTTACCTGTACATGTGTACATGTGTTACCTGTACATGTGTTAATGTGTTACCTGTACATGTGTACATGTGTTACTTGTACATGTGTACATGTGTTACCTGTACATGTGTTAATGTGTTACCTGTACATGTGTACATGTGTTACCTGTACATGTGTTACCTGTACATGTGTACATGTGTTAGTGTGTTACCTGTACATGTGTTACCTGTACATGTGTTACCTGTACATGTGTTACCTGTACATGTGTTAGTGTGTTACCTGTACATGTGTTACCTGTACATGTGTTAATGTGTTACCTGTACATGTGTACATGTGTTACCTGTACATGTGTACATGTGTTACCTGTACATGTGTTAATGTGTTACCTGTACATGTGTACATGTGTTACCTGTACATGTGTTAATGTGTTACCTGTACATGTGTACATGTGTTACTTGTACATGTGTACATGTGTTACCTGTACATGTGTTAATGTGTTACCTGTACATGTGTTACCTGTACATGTGTTAATGTGTTACCTGTACATGTGTACATGTGTTACTTGTACATGTGTACATGTGTTACCTGTACATGTGTTAATGTGTTACCTGTACATGTGTTACCTGTACATGTGTACATGTGTTACCTGTACATGTGTACATGTGTTACCTGTACATGTGTTACCTGTACATGTGTACATGTGTTACCTGTACACCTGTACATGTGTTACCTGTACATGTGTTACCTGTACATGTGTTAGTGTGTTACCTGTACATGTGTACATGTGTTACCTGTACATGTGTTAATGTGTTACCTGTACATGTGTACATGTGTTACCTGTACATGTGTTACCTGTACATGTGTACATGTGTTACGTGTACATGTGTTAATGTGTTACCTGTACATGTGTACATGTGTTACCTGTACATGTGTAAATGTGTTACCTGTACATGTGTACATGTGTTACCTGTACATGTGTACATGTGTTACCTGTACATGTGTTAGTGTGTTACCTGTACATGTGTTACCTGTACATGTGTACATGTGTTACCTGTACATGTGTACATGTGTTACCTGTACATGTGTACATGTGTTACCTGTACATGTGTACATGTGTTACCTGTACATGTGTACATATGTTACCTGTACATGTGTTAATGTGTTACCTGTACATGTGTACATGTGTTACCTGTACATGTGTTACCTGTACATGTGTACATGTGTTAGTGTGTTACCTGTACATGTGTTACCTGTACATGTGTTAGTGTGTTACCTGTACATGTGTACTTGTGTTACCTGTACATGTGTTAATGTGTTACCTGTACATGTGTACATGTGTTACCTGTACATGTGTACATGTGTTACCTGTACATGTGTTAATGTGTTACCTGTACATGTGTTAGTGTGTTACCTGTACATGTATTAATGTGTTACCTGTACATGTGTTACCTGTACATGTGTACATGTGTTACCTGTACATGTGTTAATGTGTTACCTGTACATGTGTACATGTGTTACCTGTACATGTGTACATGTGTTACCTGTACATGTGTACATGTGTTACCTGTACATGTGTTATCTGTACATGTGTACATGTGTTACCTGTACATGTGTTAATGTGTTACCTGTACATGTGTTACCTGTACATGTGTACATGTGTTACCTGTACATGTGTACATGTGTTAGTGTGTTACCTGTACATGTGTTACCTGTACATGTGTTAGTGTGTTACCTGTACATGTGTACATGTGTTACCTGTACATGTGTTAGTGTGTTACCTGTACATGTGTTACCTTTACATGTGTACATGTGTTACCTGTACATGTATACATGTGTTACCTGTACATGTGTACATGTGTTACCTGTACATGTGTTAATGTGTTACCTGTACATGTGTACATGTGTTAGTGTGTTACCTGTACATGTGTTACCTGTACATGTGTTAGTGTGTTACCTGTACATGTGTACATGTGTTACCTGTACATGTGTTAGTGTGTTACCTGTACATGTGTTACCTTTACATGTGTACATGTGTTACCTGTACATGTGTACATGTGTTACCTGTACATGTGTACATGTGTTACCTGTACATGTGTTAATGTGTTACCTGTACATGTGTACATGTGTTACCTGTACATGTGTACATGTGTTACCTGTACATGTGTACATGTGTTACCTGTACATGTGTTAATGTGTTACCTGTACATGTGTACATGTGTTACCTGTACATGTGTACATGTGTTAGTGTGTTACCTGTACATGTGTTACCTGTACATGTGTTAGTGTGTTACCTGTACATGTGTTAGTGTGTTACCTGTACATGTGTTAATGTGTTACCTGTACATGTGTACATGTGTTACCTGTACATGTGTACATATGTTACCTGTACATGTGTTAATGTGTTACCTGTACATGTGTTAATGTGTTACCTGTACATGTGTTACCTGTACATGTGTACATGAGTTACCTCTACATGTGTACATGTGTTACCTGTACATGTGTACATGTGTTACCTGTACATGTGTACATGTGTTACCTGTACATGTGTACATGTGTTACCTGTACATGTGTACATGTGTTAGTGTGTTACCTGTACATGTGTTAGTGTGTTACCTGTACATGTGTACATGTGTTACCTGTACATGTGTACATGTGTTACCTGTACATGTGTTAGTGTGTTACCTGTACATGTGTTACCTGTACATGTGTTAGTGTGTTACCTGTACATGTGTACATGTGTTACCTGTACATGTGTTAGTGTGTTACCTGTACATGTGTTACCTGTACATGTGTACATGTGTTACCTGTACATGTGTACATGTGTTACCTGTACATGTGTTAGTGTGTTACCTGTACATGTGTACATGTGTTACCTGTACATGTGTACATGTGTTACCTGTACATGTGTTAATGTGTTACCTGTACATGTGTACATGTGTTACCTGTACATGTGTTACCTGTACATGTGTACATGTGTTAGTGTGTTACCTGTACATGTGTTACCTGTACATGTGTTAGTGTGTTACCTGTACATGTGTTACCTGTACATGTGTTAATGTGTTACCTGTACATGTGTACATGTGTTACCTGTACATGTGTACATGTGTTACCTGTACATGTGTACATGTGTTACCTGTACATGTGTTATCTGTACATGTGTACATGTGTTACCTGTACATGTGTTAATGTGTTACCTGTACATGTGTTACCTGTACATGTGTACATGTGTTACCTGTACATGTGTACATGTGTTAGTGTGTTACCTGTACATGTGTTACCTGTACATGTGTTAGTGTGTTACCTGTACATGTGTACATGTGTTACCTGTACATGTGTTAGTGTGTTACCTGTACATGTGTTACCTTTACATGTGTACATGTGTTACCTGTACATGTGTACATGTGTTACCTGTACATGTGTACATGTGTTACCTGTACATGTGTTAATGTGTTACCTGTACATGTGTACATGTGTTAGTGTGTTACCTGTACATGTGTTACCTGTACATGTGTTAGTGTGTTACCTGTACATGTGTACATGTGTTACCTGTACATGTGTTAGTGTGTTACCTGTACATGTGTTACCTTTACATGTGTACATGTGTTACCTGTACATGTGTACATGTGTTACCTGTACATGTGTACATGTGTTACCTGTACATGTGTTAATGTGTTACCTGTACATGTGTACATGTGTTACCTGTACATGTGTACATGTGTTACCTGTACATGTGTACATGTGTTACCTGTACATGTGTTAATGTGTTACCTGTACATGTGTACATGTGTTACCTGTACATGTGTACATGTGTTAGTGTGTTACCTGTACATGTGTTACCTGTACATGTGTTAGTGTGTTACCTGTACATGTGTTAGTGTGTTACCTGTACATGTGTTAATGTGTTACCTGTACATGTGTACATGTGTTACCTGTACATGTGTACATATGTTACCTGTACATGTGTTAATGTGTTACCTGTACATGTGTTAGTGTGTTCCCTGTACATGTGTTAATGTGTTACCTGTACATGTGTACATGTGTTACCTGTACATGTGTACATGTGTTACCTTTACATGTGTTAATGTGTTACCTGTACATGTGTTACCTGTACATGTGTACATGAGTTACCTCTACATGTGTACATGTGTTACCTGTACATGTGTACATGTGTTACCTGTACATGTGTACATGTGTTACCTGTACATGTGTACATGTGTTACCTGTACATGTGTACATGTGTTAGTGTGTTACCTGTACATGTGTTAGTGTGTTACCTGTACATGTGTTACCTGTACATGTGTACATGTGTTACCTGTACATGTGTTAGTGTGTTACCTGTACATGTGTTACCTGTACATGTGTACATGTGTTACCTGTACATGTGTTAGTGTGTTACCTGTACATGTGTTACCTGTACATGTGTACATGTGTTACCTGTACATGTGTACATGTGTTACCTGTACATGTGTTAGTGTGTTACCTGTACATGTGTACATGTGTTACCTGTACATGTGTACATGTGTTACCTGTACATGTGTTAATGTGTTACCTGTACATGTGTTACCTGCACATGTGTTACCTGTACATGTGTACATGTGTTAGTGTGTTACCTGTACATGTGTTACCTGTACATGTGTTAGTGTGTTACCTGTACATAAGTTACCTGTACATGTGTTAATGTGTTACCTGTACATGTGTACATGTGTTACCTGTACATGTGTACATGTGTTACCTGTACATGTGTACATGTGTTACCTGTACATGTGTTAATATGTTACCTGTACATGTGTACATGTGTTACCTGTACATGTGTTAATGTGTTACCTGTACATGTGTACATGTGTTACTTGTACATGTGTACATGTGTTACCTTTACATGTGTTAATGTGTTACCTGTACATGTGTACATGTGTTACCTGTACATGTGTTACCTGTACATGTGTACATGTGTTACCTGTACATGTGTGCATGTGTTACCTGTACATGTGTACATGTGTTACCTGTACATGTGTTAGTGTGTTACCTGTACATGTGTACATGTGTTACCTGTACATGTGTACATGTGTTACCTGTACATGTGTACATGTGTTACCTGTACATGTGTACATGTGTTACCTGTACATGTGTTAATGTGTTACCTGTACATGTGTACATGTGTTACCTGTACACCTGTACATGTGTACATGTGTTACCTGTACATGTGTACATGTGTTACCTGTACATGTGTTACCTGTACATGTGTACATGTGTTACCTGTACACCTGTACATGTGTTACCTGTACATGTGTTACCTGTACATGTGTTAGTGTGTTACCTGTACATGTGTACATGTGTTACCTGAACATGTGTTAGTGTGTTACCTGTACAAGTGTAAATGTGTTACCTGTACATGTGTACATGTGTTACCTGTACATGTGTACATGTGTTACCTGTACATGTGTACATGTGTTACGTGTACATGTGTTAATGTGTTACCTGTACATGTGTACATGTGTTACCTGTACATGTGTTAATGTGTTACCTGTACATGTGTACATGTGTTACTTGTACATGTGTACATGTGTTACTTGTACATGTGTACATGTGTTACCTGTACATGTGTTAATGTGTTACCTGTACATGTGTTACCTGTACATGTGTACATGTGTTACCTGTACATGTGTACATGTGTTACCTGTACATGTGTTACCTCTACATGTGTACATGTGTTACCTGTACACCTGTACATGTGTTACCTGTACATGTGTTACCTGTACATGTGTTAGTGTGTTACCTGTACATGTGTTACCTGTACATGTGTTAGTGTGTTACCTGTACAAGTGTAAATGTGTTACCTGTACATGTGTGCATGTGTTACCTGTACATGTGTACATGTGTTACCTGTACATGTGTTAGTGTGTTACCTGTACATGTGTACATGTGTTACCTGTACATGTGTACATGTGTTACCTGTACATGTATACATGTGTTACCTGTACATGTGTTAATGTGTTACCTGTACATGTGTACATGTGTTACCTGTACATGTGTTACCTGTACATGTGTTACCTGTACATGTGTACATGTGTTAGTGTGTTACCTGTACATGTGTTAGTGTGTTACCTGTACATGTGTTACCTGTACATGTGTTAATGTGTTACCTGTACATGTGTACATGTGTTACCTGTACATGTGTACATGTGTTACCTGTACATGTGTTAATGTGTTACATGTACATGTGTTAGTGTGTTACCTGTACATGTGTACATGTGTTACCTGTACATGTGTTAATGTGTTACCTGTACATGTGTACATGTGTTACTTGTACATGTGTACATGTGTTACCTGTACATGTGTTAATGTGTTACCTGTACATGTGTACATGTGTTACCTGTACATGTGTACATGTGTTACCTGTACATGTGTTACCTGTACATGTGTTAGTGTGTTACCTGTACATGTGTTACCTGTACATGTGTTAATGTGTTACCTGTACATGTGTACATGTGTTACCTGTACATGTGTACATGTGTTACCTGTACATGTGTTAATGTGTTACCTGTACATGTGTACATGTATTACCTGTACATGTGTTAATGTGTTACCTGTACATGTGTACATGTGTTACTTGTACATGTGTACATGTGTTACCTGTACATGTGTTAATGTGTTACCTAAACATGTGTTACCTGTACATGTGTACATGTGTTACCTGTACATGTGTACATGTGTTACCTGTACATGTGTTACCTGTACATGTGTACATGTGTTACCTGTACACCTGTACATGTGTTACCTGTACATGTGTTACCTGTACATGTGTTAGTGTGTTACCTGTACATGTGTACATGTGTTACCTGTACATGTGTTAATGTGTTACCTGTACATGTGTACATGTGTTACCTGTACATGTGTTACCTGTACATGTGTACATGTGTTAGTGTGTTACCTGTACATGTGTTAGTGTGTTACCTGTACATGTGTACATGTGTTACCTGTACATGTGTTAATGTGTTACCTGTACATGTGTACATGTGTTACCTGTACATGTGTACATGTGTTACCTGTACATGTGTTAATGTGTTACATGTACATGTGTTAGTGTGTTACCTGTACATGTGTACATGTGTTACCTGTACATGTGTTAATGTGTTACCTGTACATGTGTACATGTGTTACTTGTACATGTGTACATGTGTTACCTGTACATGTGTTAATGTGTTACCTGTACATGTGTTACCTGTACATGTGTTACCTGTACATGTGTACATGTGTTAGTGTGTTACCTGTACATGTGTTACCTGTACATGTGTACATGTGTTACCTGTACATGTGTTAATGTGTTACCTGTACATGTGTACATGTGTTACCTGTACATGTGTTAATGTGTTACCTGTACATGTGTACATGTGTTACTTGTACATGTGTACATGTGTTACCTGTACATGTGTTAATGTGTTACCTGTACATGTGTTACCTGTACATGTGTACATGTGTTACCTGTACATGTGTACATGTGTTACCTGTACATGTGTTACCTGTACATGTGTACATGTGTTACCTGTACACCTGTACATGTGTTACCTGTACATGTGTTACCTGTACATGTGTTACCTGTACATGTGTTAGTGTGTTACCTGTACAAGTGTAAATGTGTTACCTGTACATGTGTACATGTGTTACCTGTACATGTGTACATGTGTTACCTGTACATGTGTTAGTGTGTTACCTGTACATGTGTACATGTGTTACCTGTACATGTGTACATGTGTTACGTGTACATGTGTTAATGTGTTACCTGTACATGTGTACATGTGTTACCTGTACATGTGTTAATGTGTTACCTGTACATGTGTACATGTGTTACTTGTACATGTGTACATGTGTTACCTGTACATGTGTTAATGTGTTACCTGTACATGTGTTACCTGTACATGTGTACATGTGTTACCTGTACATGTGTTAGTGTGTTACCTGTACATGTGTACATGTGTTACCTGTACATGTGTACATGTGTTACCTGTACATGTGTACATGTGTTACCTGTACATGTGTTAATGTGTTACCTGTACATGTGTACATGTGTTACCTGTACATGTGTTAATGTGTTACCTGTACATGTGTACATGTGTTACCTGTACATGTGTACATGTGTTACCTGTACATGTGTTAATGTGTTACCTGTACATGTGTACATGTGTTACTTGTACATGTGTACATGTGTTACCTGTACATGTGTTAATGTGTTACCTGTACATGTGTACATGTGTTACCTGTACATGTGTTAATGTGTTACATGTACATGTGTTAGTGTGTTACCTGTACATGTGTACATGTGTTACCTGTACATGTGTTAATGTGTTACCTGTACATGTGTACATGTGTTACTTGTACATGTGTACATGTGTTACCTGTACATGTGTTAATGTGTTACCTGTACATGTGTACATGTGTTAACTGTACATGTGTACATGTGTTAGTGTGTTAACTGTACATGTGTTACCTGTACATGTGTTACCTGTACATGTGTTAGTGTGTTACCTGTACATGTGTTACCTGTACATGTGTTAATGTGTTACCTGTACATGTGTACATGTGTTACCTGTACATGTGTACATGTGTTACCTGTACATGTGTTAATGTGTTACCTGTACATGTGTACATGTGTTACCTGTACATGTGTTAATGTGTTACCTGTACATGTGTTACTTGTACATGTGTACATGTGTTACCTGTACATGTGTTAATGTGTTACCTGTACATGTGTTACCTGTACATGTGTACATGTGTTACCTGTACATGTGTACATGTGTTACCTGTACATGTGTTACCTGTACATGTGTACATGTGTTACCTGTACACCTGTACATGTGTTACCTGTACATGTGTTACCTGTACATGTGTTACCTGTACATGTGTTAGTGTGTTACCTGTACATGTGTACATGTGTTACCTGTACATGTGTTAGTGTGTTACCTGTACAAGTGTAAATGTGTTACCTGTACATGTGTTAGTGTGTTACCTGTACATGTGTACATGTGTTACCTGTACATGTGTACATGTGTTACGTGTACATGTGTTAATGTGTGACCTGTACATGTGTACATGTGTTACCTGTACATGTGTTAATGTGTTACCTGTACATGTGTACATGTGTTATTTGTACATGTGTACATGTGTTACCTGTACATGTGTTAATGTGTTACCTGTACATGTGTTACCTGTACATGTGTACATGTGTTACCTGTACATGTGTTAGTGTGTTACCTGTACATGTGTACATGTGTTACCTGTACATGTGTACATGTGTTACCTGTACATGTGTACATGTGTTACCTGTACATGTGTTAATGTGTTACCTGTACATGTGTACATGTGTTACCTGTACATGTGTTAATGTGTTACCTGTACATGTGTACATGTGTTACTTGTACATGTGTACATGTGTTACCTGTACATGTGTTAATGTGTTACCTGTACATGTGTACATGTGTTACCTGTACATGTGTTAATGTGTTACATGTACATGTGTTAGTGTGTTACCTGTACATGTGTACATGTGTTACCTGTACATGTGTTAATGTGTTACCTGTACATGTGTACATGTGTTACTTGTACATGTGTACATGTGTTACCTGTACATGTGTTAATGTGTTACCTGTACATGTGTACATGTGTTACCTGTACATGTGTACATGTGTTAGTGTGTTAACTGTACATGTGTTACCTGTACATGTGTTACCTGTACATGTGTTAGTGTGTTACCTGTACATGTGTTACCTGTACATGTGTTAATGTGTTACCTGTACATGTGTACATGTGTTACCTGTACATGTGTACATGTGTTACCTGTACATGTGTTAATGTGTTACCTGTACATGTGTACATGTGTTACCTGTACATGTGTTAATGTGTTACCTGTACATGTGTACATGTGTTACTTGTACATGTGTACATGTGTTACCTGTACATGTGTTAATGTGTTACCTGTACATGTGTTACCTGTACATGTGTACATGTGTTACCTGTACATGTGTACATGTGTTACCTGTACATGTGTTACCTGTACATGTGTACATGTGTTACCTGTACACCTGTACATGTGTTACCTGTACATGTGTTACCTGTACATGTGTTACCTGTACATGTGTTAGTGTGTTACCTGTACATGTGTACATGTGTTACCTGTACATGTGTTAGTGTGTTACCTGTACAAGTGTAAATGTGTTACCTGTACATGTGTACATGTGTTACCTGTACATGTGTACATGTGTTACCTGTACATGTGTTAGTGTGTTACCTGTACATGTGTACATGTGTTACCTGTACATGTGTACATGTGTTACGTGTACATGTGTTAATGTGTGACCTGTACATGTGTACATGTGTTACCTGTACATGTGTTAATGTGTTACCTGTACATGTGTACATGTGTTACTTGTACATGTGTACATGTGTTACCTGTACATGTGTTAATGTGTTACCTGTACATGTGTTACCTGTACATGTGTACATGTGTTACCTGTACATGTGTACATGTGTTACCTGTACATGTGTACATGTGTTACCTGTACATGTGTTACCTGTACATGTGTTACCTCTACATGTGTACATGTGTTACCTGTACACCTGTACATGTGTTACCTGTACATGTGTTACCTGTACATGTGTTAGTGTGTTACCTGTACATGTGTACATGTGTTACCTGTACATGTGTTAGTGTGTTACCTGTACAATTGTAAATGTGTTACCTGTACATGTGTACATGTGTTACCTGTACATGTGTACATGTGTTACCTGTACATGTGTTAGTGTGTTACCTGTACATGTGTACATGTGTTACCTGTACATGTGTACATGTGTTACCTGTACATGTGTACATGTGTTACCTGTACATGTGTTAATGTGTTACCTGTACATGTGTACATGTGTTACCTGTACATGTGTTACCTGTACATGTGTACATGTGTTAGTGTGTTACCTGTACATGTGTTAGGGTGTTACCTGTACATGTGTACATGTGTTACCTGTACATGTGTTAATGTGTTACCTGTACATGTGTACATGTGTTACCTGTACATGTGTACATGTGTTACCTGTACATGTGTTAGTGTGTTACCTGTACATGTGTACATGTGTTACCTGTACATGTGTACATGTGTTACCTGTACATGTGTTAATGTGTTACCTGTACATGTGTACATGTGTTACCTGTACATGTGTTACCTGTACATGTGTACATGTGTTAGTGTGTTACCTGTACATGTGTTACCTGTACATGTGTTAGTGTGTTACCTGTACATGTGTTACCTGTACATGTGTTAATGTGTTACCTGTACATGTGTACATGTGTTACCTGTACATGTGTACATGTGTTACCTGTACATGTGTACATGTGTTACCTGTACATGTGTTATCTGTACATGTGTACATGTGTTACCTGTACATGTGTTAATGTGTTACCTGTACATGTGTTACCTGTACATGTGTACATGTGTTACCTGTACATGTGTACATGTGTTAGTGTGTTACCTGTACATGTGTTACCTGTACATGTGTTAGTGTGTTACCTGTACATGTGTACATGTGTTACCTGTACATGTGTTAGTGTGTTACCTGTACATGTGTTACCTTTACATGTGTACATGTGTTACCTGTACATGTGTACATGTGTTACCTGTACATGTGTACATGTGTTACCTGTACATGTGTTAATGTGTTACCTGTACATGTGTACATGTGTTAGTGTGTTACCTGTACATGTGTTACCTGTACATGTGTTAGTGTGTTACCTGTACATGTGTACATGTGTTACCTGTACATGTGTTAGTGTGTTACCTGTACATGTGTTACCTTTACATGTGTACATGTGTTACCTGTACATGTGTACATGTGTTACCTGTACATGTGTACATGTGTTACCTGTACATGTGTTAATGTGTTACCTGTACATGTGTACATGTGTTACCTGTACATGTGTACATGTGTTACCTGTACATGTGTACATGTGTTACCTGTACATGTGTTAATGTGTTACCTGTACATGTGTACATGTGTTACCTGTACATGTGTACATGTGTTAGTGTGTTACCTGTACATGTGTTACCTGTACATGTGTTAGTGTGTTACCTGTACATGTGTTAGTGTGTTACCTGTACATGTGTTAATGTGTTACCTGTACATGTGTACATGTGTTACCTGTACATGTGTACATATGTTACCTGTACATGTGTTAATGTGTTACCTGTACATGTGTTAGTGTGTTCCCTGTACATGTGTTAATGTGTTACCTGTACATGTGTACATGTGTTACCTGTACATGTGTACATGTGTTACCTTTACATGTGTTAATGTGTTACCTGTACATGTGTTACCTGTACATGTGTACATGAGTTACCTCTACATGTGTACATGTGTTACCTGTACATGTGTACATGTGTTACCTGTACATGTGTACATGTGTTACCTGTACATGTGTACATGTGTTACCTGTACATGTGTACATGTGTTAGTGTGTTACCTGTACATGTGTTAGTGTGTTACCTGTACATGTGTTACCTGTACATGTGTACATGTGTTACCTGTACATGTGTTAGTGTGTTACCTGTACATGTGTTACCTGTACATGTGTACATGTGTTACCTGTACATGTGTTAGTGTGTTACCTGTACATGTGTTACCTGTACATGTGTACATGTGTTACCTGTACATGTGTACATGTGTTACCTGTACATGTGTTAGTGTGTTACCTGTACATGTGTACATGTGTTACCTGTACATGTGTACATGTGTTACCTGTACATGTGTTAATGTGTTACCTGTACATGTGTTACCTGCACATGTGTTACCTGTACATGTGTACATGTGTTAGTGTGTTACCTGTACATGTGTTACCTGTACATGTGTTAGTGTGTTACCTGTACATAAGTTACCTGTACATGTGTTAATGTGTTACCTGTACATGTGTACATGTGTTACCTGTACATGTGTACATGTGTTACCTGTACATGTGTACATGTGTTACCTGTACATGTGTTAATATGTTACCTGTACATGTGTACATGTGTTACCTGTACATGTGTTAATGTGTTACCTGTACAGGTGTACATGTGTTACTTGTACATGTGTACATGTGTTACCTTTACATGTGTTAATGTGTTACCTGTACATGTGTACATGTGTTACCTGTACATGTGTTACCTGTACATGTGTACATGTGTTACCTGTACATGTGTGCATGTGTTACCTGTACATGTGTACATGTGTTACCTGTACATGTGTTAGTGTGTTACCTGTACATGTGTACATGTGTTACCTGTACATGTGTACATGTGTTACCTGTACATGTGTACATGTGTTACCTGTACATGTGTACATGTGTTACCTGTACATGTGTTAATGTGTTACCTGTACATGTGTACATGTGTTACCTGTACACCTGTACATGTGTACATGTGTTACCTGTACATGTGTACATGTGTTACCTGTACATGTGTTACCTGTACATGTGTACATGTGTTACCTGTACACCTGTACATGTGTTACCTGTACATGTGTTACCTGTACATGTGTTAGTGTGTTACCTGTACATGTGTACATGTGTTACCTGAACATGTGTTAGTGTGTTACCTGTACAAGTGTAAATGTGTTACCTGTACATGTGTACATGTGTTACCTGTACATGTGTACATGTGTTACCTGTACATGTGTACATGTGTTACGTGTACATGTGTTAATGTGTTACCTGTACATGTGTACATGTGTTACCTGTACATGTGTTAATGTGTTACCTGTACATGTGTACATGTGTTACTTGTACATGTGTACATGTGTTACTTGTACATGTGTACATGTGTTACCTGTACATGTGTTAATGTGTTACCTGTACATGTGTTACCTGTACATGTGTACATGTGTTACCTGTACATGTGTACATGTGTTACCTGTACATGTGTTACCTCTACATGTGTACATGTGTTACCTGTACACCTGTACATGTGTTACCTGTACATGTGTTACCTGTACATGTGTTAGTGTGTTACCTGTACATGTGTTACCTGTACATGTGTTAGTGTGTTACCTGTACAAGTGTAAATGTGTTACCTGTACATGTGTGCATGTGTTACCTGTACATGTGTACATGTGTTACCTGTACATGTGTTAGTGTGTTACCTGTACATGTGTACATGTGTTACCTGTACATGTGTACATGTGTTACCTGTACATGTATACATGTGTTACCTGTACATGTGTTAATGTGTTACCTGTACATGTGTACATGTGTTACCTGTACATGTGTTACCTGTACATGTGTTACCTGTACATGTGTACATGTGTTAGTGTGTTACCTGTACATGTGTTAGTGTGTTACCTGTACATGTGTTACCTGTACATGTGTTAATGTGTTACCTGTACATGTGTACATGTGTTACCTGTACATGTGTACATGTGTTACCTGTACATGTGTTAATGTGTTACATGTACATGTGTTAGTGTGTTACCTGTACATGTGTACATGTGTTACCTGTACATGTGTTAATGTGTTACCTGTACATGTGTACATGTGTTACTTGTACATGTGTACATGTGTTACCTGTACATGTGTTAATGTGTTACCTGTACATGTGTACATGTGTTACCTGTACATGTGTACATGTGTTACCTGTACATGTGTTACCTGTACATGTGTTAGTGTGTTACCTGTACATGTGTTACCTGTACATGTGTTAATGTGTTACCTGTACATGTGTACATGTGTTACCTGTACATGTGTACATGTGTTACCTGTACATGTGTTAATGTGTTACCTGTACATGTGTACATGTATTACCTGTACATGTGTTAATGTGTTACCTGTACATGTGTACATGTGTTACTTGTACATGTGTACATGTGTTACCTGTACATGTGTTAATGTGTTACCTAAACATGTGTTACCTGTACATGTGTACATGTGTTACCTGTACATGTGTACATGTGTTACCTGTACATGTGTTACCTGTACATGTGTACATGTGTTACCTGTACACCTGTACATGTGTTACCTGTACATGTGTTACCTGTACATGTGTTAGTGTGTTACCTGTACATGTGTACATGTGTTACCTGTACATGTGTTAATGTGTTACCTGTACATGTGTACATGTGTTACCTGTACATGTGTTACCTGTACATGTGTACATGTGTTAGTGTGTTACCTGTACATGTGTTAGTGTGTTACCTGTACATGTGTACATGTGTTACCTGTACATGTGTTAATGTGTTACCTGTACATGTGTACATGTGTTACCTGTACATGTGTACATGTGTTACCTGTACATGTGTTAATGTGTTACATGTACATGTGTTAGTGTGTTACCTGTACATGTGTACATGTGTTACCTGTACATGTGTTAATGTGTTACCTGTACATGTGTACATGTGTTACTTGTACATGTGTACATGTGTTACCTGTACATGTGTTAATGTGTTACCTGTACATGTGTTACCTGTACATGTGTTACCTGTACATGTGTACATGTGTTAGTGTGTTACCTGTACATGTGTTACCTGTACATGTGTACATGTGTTACCTGTACATGTGTTAATGTGTTACCTGTACATGTGTACATGTGTTACCTGTACATGTGTTAATGTGTTACCTGTACATGTGTACATGTGTTACTTGTACATGTGTACATGTGTTACCTGTACATGTGTTAATGTGTTACCTGTACATGTGTTACCTGTACATGTGTACATGTGTTACCTGTACATGTGTACATGTGTTACCTGTACATGTGTTACCTGTACATGTGTACATGTGTTACCTGTACACCTGTACATGTGTTACCTGTACATGTGTTACCTGTACATGTGTTACCTGTACATGTGTTAGTGTGTTACCTGTACAAGTGTAAATGTGTTACCTGTACATGTGTACATGTGTTACCTGTACATGTGTACATGTGTTACCTGTACATGTGTTAGTGTGTTACCTGTACATGTGTACATGTGTTACCTGTACATGTGTACATGTGTTACGTGTACATGTGTTAATGTGTTACCTGTACATGTGTACATGTGTTACCTGTACATGTGTTAATGTGTTACCTGTACATGTGTACATGTGTTACTTGTACATGTGTACATGTGTTACCTGTACATGTGTTAATGTGTTACCTGTACATGTGTTACCTGTACATGTGTACATGTGTTACCTGTACATGTGTTAGTGTGTTACCTGTACATGTGTACATGTGTTACCTGTACATGTGTACATGTGTTACCTGTACATGTGTACATGTGTTACCTGTACATGTGTTAATGTGTTACCTGTACATGTGTACATGTGTTACCTGTACATGTGTTAATGTGTTACCTGTACATGTGTACATGTGTTACCTGTACATGTGTACATGTGTTACCTGTACATGTGTTAATGTGTTACCTGTACATGTGTACATGTGTTACTTGTACATGTGTACATGTGTTACCTGTACATGTGTTAATGTGTTACCTGTACATGTGTACATGTGTTACCTGTACATGTGTTAATGTGTTACATGTACATGTGTTAGTGTGTTACCTGTACATGTGTACATGTGTTACCTGTACATGTGTTAATGTGTTACCTGTACATGTGTACATGTGTTACTTGTACATGTGTACATGTGTTACCTGTACATGTGTTAATGTGTTACCTGTACATGTGTACATGTGTTAACTGTACATGTGTACATGTGTTAGTGTGTTAACTGTACATGTGTTACCTGTACATGTGTTACCTGTACATGTGTTAGTGTGTTACCTGTACATGTGTTACCTGTACATGTGTTAATGTGTTACCTGTACATGTGTACATGTGTTACCTGTACATGTGTACATGTGTTACCTGTACATGTGTTAATGTGTTACCTGTACATGTGTACATGTGTTACCTGTACATGTGTTAATGTGTTACCTGTACATGTGTTACTTGTACATGTGTACATGTGTTACCTGTACATGTGTTAATGTGTTACCTGTACATGTGTTACCTGTACATGTGTACATGTGTTACCTGTACATGTGTACATGTGTTACCTGTACATGTGTTACCTGTACATGTGTACATGTGTTACCTGTACACCTGTACATGTGTTACCTGTACATGTGTTACCTGTACATGTGTTACCTGTACATGTGTTAGTGTGTTACCTGTACATGTGTACATGTGTTACCTGTACATGTGTTAGTGTGTTACCTGTACAAGTGTAAATGTGTTACCTGTACATGTGTTAGTGTGTTACCTGTACATGTGTACATGTGTTACCTGTACATGTGTACATGTGTTACGTGTACATGTGTTAATGTGTGACCTGTACATGTGTACATGTGTTACCTGTACATGTGTTAATGTGTTACCTGTACATGTGTACATGTGTTATTTGTACATGTGTACATGTGTTACCTGTACATGTGTTAATGTGTTACCTGTACATGTGTTACCTGTACATGTGTACATGTGTTACCTGTACATGTGTTAGTGTGTTACCTGTACATGTGTACATGTGTTACCTGTACATGTGTACATGTGTTACCTGTACATGTGTACATGTGTTACCTGTACATGTGTTAATGTGTTACCTGTACATGTGTACATGTGTTACCTGTACATGTGTTAATGTGTTACCTGTACATGTGTACATGTGTTACTTGTACATGTGTACATGTGTTACCTGTACATGTGTTAATGTGTTACCTGTACATGTGTACATGTGTTACCTGTACATGTGTTAATGTGTTACATGTACATGTGTTAGTGTGTTACCTGTACATGTGTACATGTGTTACCTGTACATGTGTTAATGTGTTACCTGTACATGTGTACATGTGTTACTTGTACATGTGTACATGTGTTACCTGTACATGTGTTAATGTGTTACCTGTACATGTGTACATGTGTTACCTGTACATGTGTACATGTGTTAGTGTGTTAACTGTACATGTGTTACCTGTACATGTGTTACCTGTACATGTGTTAGTGTGTTACCTGTACATGTGTTACCTGTACATGTGTTAATGTGTTACCTGTACATGTGTACATGTGTTACCTGTACATGTGTACATGTGTTACCTGTACATGTGTTAATGTGTTACCTGTACATGTGTACATGTGTTACCTGTACATGTGTTAATGTGTTACCTGTACATGTGTACATGTGTTACTTGTACATGTGTACATGTGTTACCTGTACATGTGTTAATGTGTTACCTGTACATGTGTTACCTGTACATGTGTACATGTGTTACCTGTACATGTGTACATGTGTTACCTGTACATGTGTTACCTGTACATGTGTACATGTGTTACCTGTACACCTGTACATGTGTTACCTGTACATGTGTTACCTGTACATGTGTTACCTGTACATGTGTTAGTGTGTTACCTGTACATGTGTACATGTGTTACCTGTACATGTGTTAGTGTGTTACCTGTACAAGTGTAAATGTGTTACCTGTACATGTGTACATGTGTTACCTGTACATGTGTACATGTGTTACCTGTACATGTGTTAGTGTGTTACCTGTACATGTGTACATGTGTTACCTGTACATGTGTACATGTGTTACGTGTACATGTGTTAATGTGTGACCTGTACATGTGTACATGTGTTACCTGTACATGTGTTAATGTGTTACCTGTACATGTGTACATGTGTTACTTGTACATGTGTACATGTGTTACCTGTACATGTGTTAATGTGTTACCTGTACATGTGTTACCTGTACATGTGTACATGTGTTACCTGTACATGTGTACATGTGTTACCTGTACATGTGTACATGTGTTACCTGTACATGTGTTACCTGTACATGTGTTACCTCTACATGTGTACATGTGTTACCTGTACACCTGTACATGTGTTACCTGTACATGTGTTACCTGTACATGTGTTAGTGTGTTACCTGTACATGTGTACATGTGTTACCTGTACATGTGTTAGTGTGTTACCTGTACAATTGTAAATGTGTTACCTGTACATGTGTACATGTGTTACCTGTACATGTGTACATGTGTTACCTGTACATGTGTTAGTGTGTTACCTGTACATGTGTACATGTGTTACCTGTACATGTGTACATGTGTTACCTGTACATGTGTACATGTGTTACCTGTACATGTGTTAATGTGTTACCTGTACATGTGTACATGTGTTACCTGTACATGTGTTACCTGTACATGTGTACATGTGTTAGTGTGTTACCTGTACATGTGTTAGGGTGTTACCTGTACATGTGTACATGTGTTACCTGTACATGTGTTAATGTGTTACCTGTACATGTGTACATGTGTTACCTGTACATGTGTACATGTGTTACCTGTACATGTGTTAGTGTGTTACCTGTACATGTGTACATGTGTTACCTGTACATGTGTACATGTGTTACCTGTACATGTGTTAATGTGTTACCTGTACATGTGTACATGTGTTACCTGTACATGTGTTACCTGTACATGTGTACATGTGTTAGTGTGTTACCTGTACATGTGTACATGTGTTACCTGTACATGTGTTAATGTGTTACCTGTACATGTGTACATGTGTTACCTGTACATGTGTACATGTGTTACCTGTACATGTGTTAATGTGTTACATGTACATGTGTTAGTGTGTTACCTGTACATGTGTTAATGTGTTACCTGTACATGTGTACATGTGTTGCCTGTACATGTGTTACCTGTACATGTGTTAATGTGTTACCTGTACATGTGTTACCTGTACATGTGTACATGTGTTACCTGTACATGTGTTACCTGTACATGTGTACATGTGTTACCTGTACATGTGTTAATGTGTTACCTGTACATGTGTTAACTGTACATGTGTTAGTGTTTTACCTGTACATGTGTACATGTGTTACCTGTACATGTGTACATGTGTTAGTGTGTTACCTGTACATGTGTTACCTGTACATGTGTTAGTGTGTTACCTGTACATGTGTACATGTGTTACTTGTACATGTGTTAGTGTGTTACCTGTACATGTGTACATGTGTTACCTGTACATGTGTTAATGTGTTACCTGTACATGTGTACATGTGTTACCTGTACATGTGTTACCTGTACATGTGTTAGTGTGTTACCTGTACATGTGTTACCTGTACATGTGTTAATGTGTTACCTGTACATGTGTACATGTGTTACCTGTACATGTGTACATGTGTTACCTGTACATGTGTTAATGTGTTACCTGTACATGTGTACATGTGTTACCTGTACATGTGTTAATGTGTTACCTGTACATGTGTACATGTGTTACTTGTACATGTGTACATGTGTTACCTGTACATGTGTTAATGTGTTACCTGTACATGTGTTACCTGTACATGTGTACATGTGTTACCTGTACATGTGTACATGTGTTACCTGTACATGTGTTACCTGTACATGTGTACATGTGTTACCTGTACACCTGTACATGTGTTACCTGTACATGTGTTAC
Source organism: Siphamia tubifer (assembly GCA_020466265.1). NCBI lineage: Eukaryota > Metazoa > Chordata > Actinopteri > Kurtiformes > Apogonidae > Siphamia > Siphamia tubifer. The sequence goes on from CM035783.1 coordinate 56,334,376, forward strand.
CTGTACATGTGTTACCTGTACATGTGTTAGTGTGTTACCTGTACATGTGTACATGTGTTACCTGTACATGTGTTAGTGTGTTACCTGTACAAGTGTAAATGTGTTACCTGTACATGTGTACATGTGTTACCTGTACATGTGTACATGTGTTACCTGTACATGTGTTAGTGTGTTACCTGTACATGTGTACATGTGTTACCTGTACATGTGTACATGTGTTACGTGTACATGTGTTAATGTGTGACCTGTACATGTGTACATGTGTTACCTGTACATGTGTTAATGTGTTACCTGTACATGTGTACATGTGTTACTTGTACATGTGTACATGTGTTACCTGTACATGTGTTAATGTGTTACCTGTACATGTGTTACCTGTACATGTGTACATGTGTTACCTGTACATGTGTACATGTGTTACCTGTACATGTGTTACCTGTACATGTGTTACCTCTACATGTGTACATGTGTTACCTGTACACCTGTACATGTGTTACCTGTACATGTGTTACCTGTACATGTGTTACCTGTACATGTGTTAGTGTGTTACCTGTACATGTGTACATGTGTTACCTGTACATGTGTTAGTGTGTTACCTGTACAAGTGTAAATGTGTTACCTGTACATGTGTACATGTGTTACCTGTACATGTGTACATGTGTTACCTGTACATGTGTTAGTGTGTTACCTGTACATGTGTACATGTGTTACCTGTACATGTGTACATGTGTTACCTGTACATGTGTACATGTGTTACCTGTACATGTGTTAATGTGTTACCTGTACATGTGTACATGTGTTACCTGTACATGTGTTACCTGTACATGTGTTAGGGTGTTACCTGTACATGTGTACATGTGTTACCTGTACATGTGTTAATGTGTTACCTGTACATGTGTACATGTGTTACCTGTACATGTGTACATGTGTTACCTGTACATGTGTTAGTGTGTTACCTGTACATGTGTACATGTGTTACCTGTACATGTGTACATGTGTTACCTGTACATGTGTTAATGTGTTACCTGTACATGTGTACATGTGTTACCTGTACATGTGTTACCTGTACATGTGTACATGTGTTAGTGTGTTACCTGTACATGTGTACATGTGTTACCTGTACATGTGTTAATGTGTTACCTGTACATGTGTACATGTGTTACCTGTACATGTGTACATGTGTTACCTGTACATGTGTTAATGTGTTACATGTACATGTGTTAGTGTGTTACCTGTACATGTGTTAATGTGTTACCTGTACATGTGTACATGTGTTGCCTGTACATGTGTTACCTGTACATGTGTTAATGTGTTACCTGTACATGTGTTACCTGTACATGTGTACATGTGTTACCTGTACATGTGTTACCTGTACATGTGTACATGTGTTACCTGTACATGTGTTAATGTGTTACCTGTACATGTGTTAACTGTACATGTGTTAGTGTTTTACCTGTACATGTGTACATGTGTTACCTGTACATGTGTACATGTGTTAGTGTGTTACCTGTACATGTGTTACCTGTACATGTTTTAGTGTGTTACCTGTACATGTGTACATGTGTTACTTGTACATGTGTTAGTGTGTTACCTGTACATGTGTACATGTGTTACCTGTACATGTGTTAATGTGTTACCTGTACATGTGTACATGTGTTACCTGTACATGTGTACATGTGTTACCTGTACATAAGTTAATGTGTTACCTGTACATAAGTTAATGTGTTACCTGTACATGTGTTAGTGTGTTACCTGTACATGTGTTAATGTGTTACCTGTACATGTGTACATGTGTTACCTGTACATGTGTACATGTTACCTGTACATGTGTTAATGTGTTACCTGTACATGTGTTACCTGTACATGTGTACATGTGTTACCTGTACATGTGTACATGTGTTACCTGTACATGTGTACATGTGTTACCTGTACATGTGTTACCTGTACATGTGTACATGTGTTACCTGTACATGTGTTAGTGTGTTACCTGTACATGTGTTACCTGTACATGTGTTAGTGTGTTACCTGTACATGTGTACATGTGTTACCTGTACATGTGTTAATGTGTTACCTGTACATGTGTACATGTGTTACCTGTACATGTGTACATGTGTTACCTGTACATGTGTTAAAGTGTTACCTGTACATGTGTTAGTGTGTTACCTGTACATGTGTTAATGTGTTACTTGTACATGCGTACATGTGTTACCTGTACATGTGTTACCTGTACATGTGTACATGTGTTACCTGTACATGTGTACATGTGTTACCTGTACATGTGTACATGTGTTACCTGTACATGTGTTACCTGTACATGTGTTACCTCTACATGTGTACATGTGTTACCTGTACACCTGTACATGTGTTACCTGTACATGTGTTACCTGTACATGTGTTAGTGTGTTACCTGTACATGTGTACATGTGTTACCTGTACATGTGTTAGTGTGTTACCTGTACAAGTGTAAATGTGTTACCTGTACATGTGTACATGTGTTACCTGTACATGTGTTAGTGTGTTACCTGTACATGTGTACATGTGTTACCTGTACATGTGTACATGTGTTACCTGTACATGTGTACATGTGTTACCTGTACATGTGTTAATGTGTTACCTGTACATGTGTACATGTGTTACCTGTACATGTGTTAGTGTGTTACCTGTACATGTGTACATGTGTTACCTGTACATGTGTACATGTGTTACCTGTACATGTGTTAATGTGTTACCTGTACATGTGTACATGTGTTACCTGTACATGTGTTACCTGTACATGTGTACATGTGTTAGTGTGTTACCTGTACATGTGTACATGTGTTACCTGTACATGTGTTAATGTGTTACCTGTACATGTGTACATGTGTTACCTGTACATGTGTACATGTGTTACCTGTACATGTGTTAATGTGTTACATGTACATGTGTTAGTGTGTTACCTGTACATGTGTTAATGTGTTACCTGTACATGTGTACATGTGTTGCCTGTACATGTGTTACCTGTACATGTGTTAATGTGTTACCTGTACATGTGTTACCTGTACATGTGTACATGTGTTACCTGTACATGTGTACATGTGTTACCTGTACATGTGTTAATGTGTTACCTGTACATGTGTTAACTGTACATGTGTTAGTGTTTTACCTGTACATGTGTACATGTGTTACCTGTACATGTGTACATGTGTTAGTGTGTTACCTGTACATGTGTTACCTGTACATGTGTTAGTGTGTTACCTGTACATGTGTACATGTGTTACTTGTACATGTGTTAGTGTGTTACCTGTACATGTGTACATGTGTTACCTGTACATGTGTTAATGTGTTACCTGTACATGTGTACATGTGTTACCTGTACATGTGTACATGTGTTACCTGTACATAAGTTAATGTGTTACCTGTACATAAGTTAATGTGTTACCTGTACATGTGTTAGTGTGTTACCTGTACATGTGTTAATGTGTTACCTGTACATGTGTACATGTGTTACCTGTACATGTGTACATGTTACCTGTACATGTGTTAATGTGTTACCTGTACATGTGTTACCTGTACATGTGTACATGTGTTACCTGTACATGTGTACATGTGTTACCTGTACATGTGTACATGTGTTACCTGTACATGTGTTACCTGTACATGTGTACATGTGTTACCTGTACATGTGTTAGTGTGTTACCTGTACATGTGTTACCTGTACATGTGTTAGTGTGTTACCTGTACATGTGTACATGTGTTACCTGTACATGTGTTAATGTGTTACCTGTACATGTGTACATGTGTTACCTGTACATGTGTACATGTGTTACCTGTACATGTGTTAAAGTGTTACCTGTACATGTGTTAGTGTGTTACCTGTACATGTGTTAATGTGTTACTTGTACATGCGTACATGTGTTACCTGTACATGTGTTACCTGTACATGTGTACATGTGTTACCTGTACATGTGTACATGTGTTACCTGTACATGTGTACATGTGTTACCTGTACATGTGTTACCTGTACATGTGTTACCTCTACATGTGTACATGTGTTACCTGTACACCTGTACATGTGTTACCTGTACATGTGTTACCTGTACATGTGTTAGTGTGTTACCTGTACATGTGTACATGTGTTACCTGTACATGTGTTAGTGTGTTACCTGTACAAGTGTAAATGTGTTACCTGTACATGTGTACATGTGTTACCTGTACATGTGTTAGTGTGTTACCTGTACATGTGTACATGTGTTACCTGTACATGTGTACATGTGTTACCTGTACATGTGTACATGTGTTACCTGTACATGTGTTAATGTGTTACCTGTACATGTGTACATGTGTTACCTGTACATGTGTTACCTGTACATGTGTACATGTGTTAGTGTGTTACCTGTACATGTGTTAGTGTGTTACCTGTACATGTGTACATGTGTTACCTGTACATGTGTTAATGTGTTACCTGTACATGTGTACATGTGTTACCTGTACATGTGTACATGTGTTACCTGTACATGTGTTAGTGTGTTACCTGTACATGTGTACATGTGTTACCTGTACATGTGTACATGTGTTACCTGTACATGTGTTAATGTGTTACCTGTACATGTGTACATCTGTTACCTGTACATGTGTTACCTGTACATGTGTACATGTGTTAGTGTGTTACCTGTACATGTGTTAGTGTGTTACCTGTACATGTGTACATGTGTTACCTGTACATGTGTTAATGTGTTACCTGTACATGTGTACATGTGTTACCTGTACATGTGTACATGTGTTACCTGTACATGTGTTAATGTGTTACATGTACATGTGTTAGTGTGTTACCTGTACATGTGTTAATGTGTTACCTGTACATGTGTACATGTGTTGCCTGTACATGTGTTACCTGTACATGTGTTAATGTGTTACCTGTACATGTGTTACCTGTACATGTGTACATGTGTTACCTGTACATGTGTTACCTGTACATGTGTACATGTGTTACCTGTACATGTGTTAATGTGTTACCTGTACATGTGTTAACTGTACATGTGTTAGTGTGTTACCTGTACATGTGTACATGTGTTACCTGTACATGTGTACATGTGTTACCTGTACATGTGTTACCTGTACATGTGTACATGTGTTACCTGTACATGTGTTAATGTGTTACCTGTACATGTGTTAACTGTACATGTGTTAGTGTGTTACCTGTACATGTGTACATGTGTTACCTGTACATGTGTACATGTGTTAGTGTGTTACCTGTACATGTGTTACCTGTACATGTGTTAGTGTGTTACCTGTACATGTGTACATGTGTTACCTGTACATGTGTTAGTGTGTTACCTGTACATGTGTACATGTGTTACCTGTACATGTGTACATGTGTTACCTGTACATGTGTTAATGTGTTACCTGTACATGTGTACATGTGTTACCTGTACATGTGTACATGTGTTACCTGTACATAAGTTAATGTGTTACCTGTACATAAGTTAATGTGTTACCTGTACATGTGTTAGTGTGTTACCTGTACATGTGTTAATGTGTTACCTGTACATGTGTACATGTGTTACCTGTACTTGTGTACATGTTACCTGTACATGTGTTAATGTGTTACCTGTACATGTGTTACCTGTACATGTGTACATGTGTTACCTGTACATGTGTACATGTGTTACCTGTACATGTGTACATGTGTTACCTGTACATGTGTACATGTGTTACCTGTACATGTGTTACCTGTACATGTGTACATGTGTTACCTGTACATGTGTTAGTGTGTTACCTGTACATGTGTTACCTGTACATGTGTTAGTGTGTTACCTGTACATGTGTACATGTGTTACCTGTACATGTGTTAATGTGTTACCTGTACATGTGTACATGTGTTACCTGTACATGTGTACATGTGTTACCTGTACATGTGTTAAAGTGTTACCTGTACATGTGTTAGTGTGTTACCTGTACATGTGTTAATGTGTTACTTGTACATGTGTACATGTGTTACCTGTACATGTGTTAATGTGTTACCTGTACATGTGTTACCTGTACATGTGTACATGTGTTACCTGTACACGTGTACATGTGTTACCTGTACATGTGTACATGTGTTATCTGTACATGTGTACATGTGTTACCTGTACATGTGTTAATGTGTTACCTGTACATGTGTTACCTGTACATGTGTTAGTGTGTTACCTGTACATGTGTACATGTGTTACCTGTACATGTGTTAGTGTGTTACCTGTACATGTGTACATGTGTTACCTGTACATGTGTACATGTGTTACCTGTACATATGTTAGTGTGTTACCTGTACATGTGTTACCTGTACATGTGTACATGTGTTACCTGTACATGTGTTAATGTGTTACCTGTACATGTGTACATGTCTTACCTGTACATGTGTTAGTGTGTTACCTGTACATGTGTACATATGTTACCTGTACATGTGTACATGTGTTACCTGTACATGTATACATGTGTAACCTGTACATGTGTACATGTGTTACCTGTACATGTTTACATGTGTTACTTGTACATGTTTACATGTGTTACCTGTACATGTGTACATGTGTTACCTGTACATGTGTTACCTGTACATGTGTACATGTGTTAGTGTGTTACCTGTACATGTGTTACCTGTACATGTGTTAATGTGTTACGTGTACATGTGTACATGTGTTACCTGTACATGTGTTAATGTGTTACGTGTACATGTGTACATGTGTTACCTGTACATGTGTTAATGTGTTACCTGTACATGTGTACATGTGTTACCTGTACATGTGTACATGTGTTACCTGTACATGTGTTAGTGTGTTACCTGTACATGTGTTAATGTGTTACCTGTACATGTGTACATGTGTTACCTGTACATGTGTTAATGTGTTACCTGTACATGTGTTACCTGTACATTTGTACATGTGTTACCTGTACATGTGTACATGTGTTACCTGTACATGTGTTAATGTGTTACCTGTACATGTGTTAATGTGTTACCTGTACATGTGTTACCTGTACATGTGTACATGTGTTACCTGTACATGTGTACATGTGTTACCTGTACATGTGTACATGTGTTACCTGTACATGTGTACATGTGTTAGTGTGTTACCTGTACATGTGTTACCTGTACATGTGTTAATGTGTTACGTGTACATGTGTACATGTGTTACCTGTACATGTGTTAATGTGTTACGTGTACATGTGTACATGTGTTACCTGTACACGTGTTAATGTGTTACCTGTACATGTGTACATGTGTTACCTGTACATGTGTACATGTGTTACCTGTACATGTGTTAGTGTGTTCCCTGTACATGTGTTAATGTGTTACCTGTACATGTGTACATGTGTTACCTGTACATGTGTACATGTGTTACCTGTACATGTGTTAATGTGTTACCTGTACATGTGTTACCTGTACATGTGTACATGTGTTACCTGTACATTTGTACATGTGTTACCTGTACATGTGTACATGTGTTACCTGTACATGTGTACATGTGTTACCTGTACATGTGTACATGTGTTACCTGTACATGTGTACATGTGTTAGTGTGTTACCTGTACATGTGTTACCTGTACATGTGTTAATGTGTTACGTGTACATGTGTACATGTGTTACCTGTACATGTGTTAATGTGTTACGTGTACATGTGTACATGTGTTACCTGTACATGTGTTAATGTGTTACCTGTACATGTGTACATGTGTTACCTGTACATGTGTATATGTGTTACCTGTACATGTGTTAGTGTGTTACCTGTACATGTGTTAATGTGTTACCTGTACATGTGTACATGTGTTACCTGTACATGTGTACATGTGTTACCTGTACATGTGTTAATGTGTTACCTGTACATGTGTTACCTGTACATGTGTTAATGTGTTACCTGTACATGTGTTACCTGTACATGTGTTAATGTGTTACCTGTACATGTGTTACCTGTACATGTGTACATGTGTTACCTGTACATGTGTTAGTGTGTTACCTGTACATGTGTACATGTGTTACCTGTACATGTGTACATGTGTTACCTGTACATGTGTTAATGTGTTACCTGTACATGTGTACATCTGTTACCTGTACATGTGTTACCTGTACATGTGTACATGTGTTAGTGTGTTACCTGTACATGTGTTGGTGTGTTACCTGTACATGTGTACATGTGTTACCTGTACATGTGTTAATGTGTTACCTGTACATGTGTACATGTGTTACCTGTACATGTGTACATGTGTTACCTGTACATGTGTTAATGTGTTACATGTACATGTGTTAGTGTGTTACCTGTACATGTGTTAATGTGTTACCTGTACATGTGTACATGTGTTGCCTGTACATGTGTTACCTGTACATGTGTTAATGTGTTACCTGTACATGTGTTACCTGTACATGTGTACATGTGTTACCTGTACATGTGTTACCTGTACATGTGTACATGTGTTACCTGTACATGTGTTAATGTGTTACCTGTACATGTGTTAACTGTACATGTGTTAGTGTGTTACCTGTACATGTGTACATGTGTTACCTGTACATGTGTACATGTGTTACCTGTACATGTGTTACCTGTACATGTGTACATGTGTTACCTGTACATGTGTTAATGTGTTACCTGTACATGTGTTAACTGTACATGTGTTAGTGTGTTACCTGTACATGTGTACATGTGTTACCTGTACATGTGTACATGTGTTAGTGTGTTACCTGTACATGTGTTACCTGTACATGTGTTAGTGTGTTACCTGTACATGTGTACATGTGTTACCTGTACATGTGTTAGTGTGTTACCTGTACATGTGTACATGTGTTACCTGTACATGTGTACATGTGTTACCTGTACATGTGTTAATGTGTTACCTGTACATGTGTACATGTGTTACCTGTACATGTGTACATGTGTTACCTGTACATAAGTTAATGTGTTACCTGTACATAAGTTAATGTGTTACCTGTACATGTGTTAGTGTGTTACCTGTACATGTGTTAATGTGTTACCTGTACATGTGTACATGTGTTACCTGTACATGTGTACATGTTACCTGTACATGTGTTAATGTGTTACCTGTACATGTGTTACCTGTACATGTGTACATGTGTTACCTGTACATGTGTACATGTGTTACCTGTACATGTGTACATGTGTTACCTGTACATGTGTACATGTGTTACCTGTACATGTGTTACCTGTACATGTGTACATGTGTTACCTGTACATGTGTTAGTGTGTTACCTGTACATGTGTTACCTGTACATGTGTTAGTGTGTTACCTGTACATGTGTACATGTGTTACCTGTACATGTGTTAATGTGTTACCTGTACATGTGTACATGTGTTACCTGTACATGTGTACATGTGTTACCTGTACATGTGTTAAAGTGTTACCTGTACATGTGTTAGTGTGTTACCTGTACATGTGTTAATGTGTTACTTGTACATGTGTACATGTGTTACCTGTACATGTGTTAATGTGTTACCTGTACATGTGTTACCTGTACATGTGTACATGTGTTACCTGTACACGTGTACATGTGTTACCTGTACATGTGTACATGTGTTATCTGTACATGTGTACATGTGTTACCTGTACATGTGTTAATGTGTTACCTGTACATGTGTTACCTGTACATGTGTTAGTGTGTTACCTGTACATGTGTACATGTGTTACCTGTACATGTGTTAGTGTGTTACCTGTACATGTGTACATGTGTTACCTGTACATGTGTACATGTGTTACCTGTACATATGTTAGTGTGTTACCTGTACATGTGTTACCTGTACATGTGTACATGTGTTACCTGTACATGTGTTAATGTGTTACCTGTACATGTGTACATATGTTACCTGTACATGTGTACATGTGTTACCTGTACATGTATACATGTGTAACCTGTACATGTGTACATGTGTTACCTGTACATGTTTACATGTGTTACCTGTACATGTTTACATGTGTTACCTGTACATGTGTACATGTGTTACCTGTACATGTGTTACCTGTACATGTGTACATGTGTTAGTGTGTTACCTGTACATGTGTTACCTGTACATGTGTTAATGTGTTACGTGTACATGTGTACATGTGTTACCTGTACATGTGTTAATGTGTTACGTGTACATGTGTACATGTGTTACCTGTACATGTGTTAATGTGTTACCTGTACATGTGTACATGTGTTACCTGTACATGTGTACATGTGTTACCTGTACATGTGTTAGTGTGTTACCTGTACATGTGTTAATGTGTTACCTGTACATGTGTACATGTGTTACCTGTACATGTGTTAATGTGTTACCTGTACATGTGTTACCTGTACATTTGTACATGTGTTACCTGTACATGTGTACATGTGTTACCTGTACATGTGTTAATGTGTTACCTGTACATGTGTTAATGTGTTACCTGTACATGTGTTACCTGTACATGTGTACATGTGTTACCTGTACATGTGTACATGTGTTACCTGTACATGTGTACATGTGTTACCTGTACATGTGTACATGTGTTAGTGTGTTACCTGTACATGTGTTACCTGTACATGTGTTAATGTGTTACGTGTACATGTGTACATGTGTTACCTGTACATGTGTTAATGTGTTACGTGTACATGTGTACATGTGTTACCTGTACACGTGTTAATGTGTTACCTGTACATGTGTACATGTGTTACCTGTACATGTGTACATGTGTTACCTGTACATGTGTTAGTGTGTTCCCTGTACATGTGTTAATGTGTTACCTGTACATGTGTACATGTGTTACCTGTACATGTGTACATGTGTTACCTGTACATGTGTTAATGTGTTACCTGTACATGTGTTACCTGTACATGTGTACATGTGTTACCTGTACATTTGTACATGTGTTACCTGTACATGTGTACATGTGTTACCTGTACATGTGTACATGTGTTACCTGTACATGTGTACATGTGTTACCTGTACATGTGTACATGTGTTAGTGTGTTACCTGTACATGTGTTACCTGTACATGTGTTAATGTGTTACGTGTACATGTGTACATGTGTTACCTGTACATGTGTTAATGTGTTACGTGTACATGTGTACATGTGTTACCTGTACATGTGTTAATGTGTTACCTGTACATGTGTACATGTGTTACCTGTACATGTGTATATGTGTTACCTGTACATGTGTTAGTGTGTTACCTGTACATGTGTTAATGTGTTACCTGTACATGTGTACATGTGTTACCTGTACATGTGTACATGTGTTACCTGTACATGTGTTAATGTGTTACCTGTACATGTGTTACCTGTACATGTGTTAATGTGTTACCTGTACATGTGTTACCTGTACATGTGTACATGTGTTACCTGTACATTTGTACATGTGTTACCTGTACATTTGTACATGTGTTACCTGTACATGTGTACATGTGTTACCTGTACATGTGTACATGTGTTACCTGTACATGTGTACATGTGTTACCTGTACATGTGTTAATGTGTTACCTGTACATGTGTTACCTGTACATGTGTACATGTGTTACCTGTACATTTGTACATGTGTTACCTGTACATGTGTACATGTGTTACCTGTACATGTGTACATGTGTTGCCTGTACATGTGTACATGTGTTACCTGTACATGTGTACATGTGTTACCTGTACATGTGTACATGTGTTACCTGTACATGTGTTAATGTGTTACCTGTACATGTGTACATGTGTTACCTGTACATGTGTACATGTGTTACCTGTACATGTGTTAATGTGTTACCTGTACATGTGTTACCTGTACAAGTGTACATGTGTTACCTGTACATTTGTACATGTGTTACCTGTACATGTGTACATGTGTTACCTGTACATGTGTACATGTGTTGCCTGTACATGTGTACATGTGTTACCTGTACATGTGTACATGTGTTACCTGTACATGTGTACATGTGTTAGTGTGTTACCTGTACATGTGTTACCTGTACATGTGTTAATGTGTTACGTGTACATGTGTACATGTGTTACCTGTACATGTGTTAATGTGTTACGTGTAAATGTGTACATGTGTTACCTGTACATGTGTTAATGTGTTACCTGTACATGTGTACATGTGTTACCTGTACATGTGTATATGTGTTAGTGTGTTACCTGTACATGTGTTAGTGTGTTACCTGTACATGTGTACATGTGTTACCTGTACATGTGTACATGTGTTACCTGTACATGTGTTAGTGTGTTACCTGTACATGTGTTACCTTTACATGTGTACATGTGTTACCTGTACATGTGTACATGTGTTACCTGTACATGTGTACATGTGTTACCTGTACATTTGTACATGTGTTACCTGTACATGTGTACATGTGTTACCTGTACATGTGTACATGTGTTGCCTGTACATGTGTACATGTGTTACCTGTACATGTGTACATGTGTTACCTGTACATGTGTACATGTGTTAGTGTGTTACCTGTACATGTGTTACCTGTACATGTGTTAATGTGTTACGTGTACATGTGTACATGTGTTACCTGTACATGTGTTAATGTGTTACGTGTAAATGTGTACATGTGTTACCTGTACATGTGTTAATGTGTTACCTGTACATGTGTACATGTGTTACCTGTACATGTGTATATGTGTTACCTGTACATGTGTTAGTGTGTTACCTGTACATGTGTTAATGTGTTACCTGTACATGTGTACATGTGTTACCTGTACATGTGTACATGTGTTACCTGTACATGTGTTAATGTGTTACCTGTACATGTGTTACCTGTACATGTGTACATGTGTTACCTGTACATTTGTACATGTGTTACCTGTACATGTGTACATGTGTTACCTGTACATGTGTTAATGTGTTACCTTTACATGTGTACATGTGTTACCTGTACATGTGTACATGTGTTACCTGTACATGTGTTACCTGTACATGTGTACATGTGTTACCTGTACATTTGTACATGTGTTACCTGTACATGTGTACATGTGTTACCTGTACATGTGTACATGTGTTGCCTGTACATGTGTACATGTGTTACCTGTACATGTGTACATGTGTTACCTGTACATGTGTACATGTGTTACCTGTACATGTGTACATGTGTTACCTGTACATGTGTTAATGTGTTACCTTTACATGTGTACATGTGTTACCTGTACATGTGTACATGTGTTACCTGTACATGTGTACATGTGTTACCTGTACATGTGTACATGTGTTACCTGTACATGGTCCATATCTCCAGTCTAAGTCAAAGTGTCTCAGTTTCTTCAGTTCTTCTTCACGTATTTCAGTCACAGTCTCTGAATCAGAAAAATCCCAGTTTTACAAACGTTACATTTGAGAAAGAAAGAAATGACACAGTTAATTTTTATTCTCTGAAGGGAAGTAATTATAGTTAAGTAAAAGTACTTCATTATTGTACTTAAGTTGATTGTGTAGGTATCTGTACTTTACTTGAGTATTTATTTTGTACTTTTACTCCCTACCTTTTTACATAAATATTTGTACTTTATACTCTTTACATTTATATAAATATTTGTACTTTATACTCTTTACATTTATATAAATATTTGTACTTTATACTCTTTACATTTATATAAATATTTGTACTTTATACTCTTTACATTTATATAAATATTTGTACTTTATACTCTTTACATTTATATAAATATTTGTACTTTATACTCTTTACATTTATATAAATATTTGTACTTTATACTCTTTACATTTATATAAATATTTGTACTTTATACTCTTTACATTTATATAAATATTTGTACTTTATACTCTTTACATTTATATAAATATTTGTACTTCATACTCTACATTCTCAGAATCAACTCATTACTTTTTCAAACTAAACAAGTAATGAATAATGAAACTGTTACTTCATATATTATTATTATACAACTATTATCTCACAATTTTAATTTTTTATTCAATAATTTTGACTTTTTCTTCTTAAAATGATGTATTTTTTTTGTCATATTTATAACTTTTTAAAAAATCTCATGATGATTTTTTCTCTCAGTTGTTTTGTTCATATCCATGAACTCCAACTCACTTTTAAATGTTTTATTTTAGATTCTTTTGAAACTTTCCTGATTTTTCCTGATGTTAAATAATTATTATTTCATTCATAGTAAAAAAAATGCAGTTTTACTTTTTACTTTTGTACTTTTTACAATTTTGAAATGTAACTTTTTTCCTTTTACTAAAGCAGTTGAATCAGTACTTGTACTTTTACCAGTAGCAGTACTTGTACTTTTACCAGTAGCAGTACTTGTACTTTTACCAGTAGCAGTACTTGTACTTTTACCAGTAGCAGTACTTGTACTTTTACCAGTATCAGTACTTGTACTTTTACCAGTAGCAGTACTTGTACTTTTACCAGTAGCAGTACTTGTACTTTTACCAGTAGCAGTACTTGTACTTTTACCAGTATCAGTACTGTACTTTTACCAGTATCAGTACTTGTACTTTTACCAGTAGCAGTACTGTACTTTTACCAGTATCAGTACTTGTACTTTTACCAGTAGCAGTACTTGTACTTTTACCAGTATCAGTACTTGTACTTTTACCAGTAGCAGTACTTGTACTTTTACCAGTATCAGTACTTGTACTTTTACCAGTAGCAGTACTTGTACTTTTACCACTATCAGTACTTGTACTTTTACCAGTAGCAGTACTTGTACTTTTACCAGTAGCAGTACTTGTACTTTTACCAGTAGCAGTACTTGTACTTTTACCAGTATCAGTACTTGTACTTTTACCAGTATCAGTACTTGTACTTTTACCAGTATCAGTACTTGTACTTTTACCAGTAGCAGTACTTGTACTTTTACCAGTATCAGTACTTGTACTTTTACCAGTAGCAGTACTTGTACTTTTACCAGTAGCAGTACTTGTACTTTTACCAGTATCAGTACTTGTACTTTTACCAGTAGCAGTACTTGTACTTTTACCAGTATCAGTACTTGTACTTTTACCAGTAGCAGTACTTGTACTTTTACCAGTAGCAGTACTTGTACTTTTACCAGTAGCAGTACTTGTACTTTTACCAGTATCAGTACTGTACTTTTACCAGTATCAGTACTTGTACTTTTACCAGTAGCAGTACTGTACTTTTACCAGTATCAGTACTTGTACTTTTACCAGTAGCAGTACTTGTACTTTTACCAGTATCAGTACTTGTACTTTTACCAGTAGCAGTACTTGTACTTTTACCAGTATCAGTACTTGTACTTTTACCAGTAGCAGTACTTGTACTTTTACCAGTATCAGTACTTGTACTTTTACCAGTAGCAGTACTTGTACTTTTACCAGTAGCAGTACTTGTACTTTTACCAGTAGCAGTACTTGTACTTTTACCAGTAGCAGTACTTGTACTTTTACCAGTATCAGTACTTGTACTTTTACCAGTATCAGTACTTGTACTTTTACCAGTATCAGTACTTGTACTTTTACCAGTAGCAGTACTTGTACTTTTACCAGTATCAGTACTTGTACTTTTACCAGTAGCAGTACTTGTACTTTTACCAGTATCAGTACTTGTACTTTTACCAGTAGCAGTACTTGTACTTTTACCAGTATCAGTACTTGTACTTTTACCAGTAGCAGTACTTGTACTTTTACCAGTAGCAGTACTTGTACTTTTACCAGTATCAGTACTTGTACTTTTACCAGTAGCAGTACTTGTACTTTTACCAGTATCAGTACTTGTACTTTTACCAGTATCAGTACTTGTACTGTAGTACAGAATGGCAGTACTGTGGTAAAAGCAGCTGATGCTCTTCACCTTCCTCAGGAGGAAGAGGAGGAGTTGGACTCTTGGTTCGTTTTCCACCTTTCTTCGTCTTCTTCACCACTTTAAATGAATCTGTTATCAGTCTGCGTTTGGTCGTCATGGTAACAGATCTGAAACAGACACATGTCGTCACACTTAGGTCTGAAATGTATTATTCAAAGGTGATCAATACTGCTGATCGACTGATGTGGAGTTTTGGGACAGATATCAATTTTTATTTAATATTTATATATTTTTTAAATCAACCGTAGCCGATCGATGACCGATACAAGACATTGATTATAGACAATATTTGAAGCTGATACTAAGTTTTTATCACAATACACTTCGAGTTAACCTAATAAATATTCCTACAACAGTATGTCCAAGAACACAGAGGTGCAGTGAATGTCACCTGGCAGTAAATTATGAAATTAACAAACATATATTAAAACAAGAACAAAAAAAAACACATTAAATATAAAATACATTTTTAAAAAAGTAGAAAAAAAAACACTCAAATTAAGGTGGTTGATATTTAATAGAAAACTGAATATTACTGCAGGTTGGGACTGATTATATAAAAAAATAAATAAATAAATAAAAATTTTCCTCTCGCCCCACCTGGGCAGTGTCTCCTTCAGACTCAGGTCCTCTACCAGAGGCCCCTCCCACCTGGGCGGTGTCTCCTTCAGACTCAGGTCCTCTACCAGAGGTCTGGGAGCCTGAGGGTTCTGTGCAGGATCTTAGCTGTTCCTAACAATGTTCTCTTTTGGACACAGATCTCTGATGTTGTTCCTGGTATCTGCTGGAGACATTGTCCCAGCTTGGGGGTCACTGCCCCTAATGCTCCACATATATATATATATATATATATATATATATATATATATATATATATATATATATATATATATATATATATATGTGACCCACCACCAGTAAACCAGACATAAGTGTGTGTAAATCCAAACAGAGTTATGTGTGTATCTTGGTAGAGTGGAAACTAAGGTTTAAGATGGTGAAAAAATGATGTTTCTATCACAAGTAGAACCAAAGTTATGGTCATTTTAATATCCACATTTGGACATATTTTACAATTTGCATATTTTTAGATATTGTCCGTTAAAGTTTTGGACTGTTTTGGGGTAGGAAGTCCTTAGCAACGCATAATAATTTGTATCCGATTGACACAAATTGTTGACAGATGTTAAAGGACACTCTGATGGACATGTCACAGAAGTTTTATATATTATAATAATAGGACAGAAGTGTGACGTATTATAATCATTTGGCTTACACCATTGGACAGAACATTCAATATAAGCTTTTACCTCGTACCAAACACTTGGGTGTTTACCCACGGAACGGAGATCGTTTTGTTCGGCGAAAAGAGGTGGAAGTCGTCTTTGTCTTTGCTCAGCAATACCTGAACTTTTGTCACCGCTTAAATAATTGACTCAATAAACACCTTTATTGATTGGATTTCAATGTAATGACCACAGGAAGTGAACATAGAGGTGTTAAGGTACCGTTTTTTGATAAGGTGTAAACACTAATAACAAATCACCTTCCAGCCTAAATTTGGCTGTAGCTCTGAACGGCTCAGCGCGACTTATGCCTGATTTGGTGGTGGGGGGTCACATATATATATATATATATATATATATACACATCAGAAGGATATGACATATAATATAGTAAATAATAAGTGATCAGTATGAAGTCAGCTTTAAACATGAATGTTCATTATTAACATTAACATTTAACTACAGAATAAACACTTATCAATGTTATTGATAAGTGTTTCATTAATTGACTTATTTTGGCTTTTGAACAAATACCATTTACTTCCAGTGTAATATTTGTACTTTTACGTAACAGGAATATTATTTTTTTATTTCAAACCAAACAGACATTATTTCACTGAGTTTGTCCTCAGTAAACTAGACATTTGGACATTATATTGTGTAATTAAAACATAATAACACGAATATTTTAAATCTCATCCATACGATCCTCACTTTAATGATCTTTTTTTTTTTAACTTCTGCTTTTTTAAACGTTGTCAGTTTTATTTCCACATTAATCATCCTGTTATTACATCTGTATTAACCTGCTTCTGCTTTTACATCTATGACACATACATTATATAATAAAAATAAAAACAGCTCAGTGTTGTCAGTTAATGTCACATAAACTCGGCTGGTTTGGTTTATAAAAGTCGGTTTAAGTTTAAGTCCATATTTCTATCAGTTTAAATTCAAACAGTTTTTACCTGTTGTTTAAAAATCTGAAAGACCTCTGGTCCACTTCTTTATATTTGAATGTTATTTTTATTCAGAAAGAAGTCGATCAAAACAAAAACAGACGCACTTCTTCTTCTTCTTCTTCTTCTTCTTCTTCTTCTTCTTCTTCTTCCTCCTCTTCCTCTTCCTGTCTTTACAGTGCATAAATGCACTGTCTCCACCTGCTGGTCATGGACGGTATTACAGTGGGTGGATTCAATTTTAATTACATTTGAATTTAAAGAGCTTTATAATCATGGAAAACAAACATTTATTGTTTAGTTTAGTTTATTGTTTATTTGACATGAACAGTGAAAAACATACAACTGAGCCAGATTATAGTCACAATATTAATATTCATCTGTAGACCCTGGATAGGGAATAATATTAATATTATTATATATTAATTAATATAAATATTAATAAATAGTTGTAATAATAACATTAGAATTAATAACAAGGGGAAAATAACAACAAACATGTTCTGATAGGATTATGTGCAGATAAATACCTCATTTTTGTTACAGTGCCAAGAACATAATTAAAAACATGATGAATACACACATGAACTATGACTAAAAGTGTCCACAGCGCTGCCTTTACCATGTCTAATTTAAAAGTAGTGAGTGTGGTATTCTGCCTGATACTAACACTAGAATACTGCTGTTTTTACCCAGAATGCACTTTGGCCACTCTTCTACAGGCTTATTTATGGGTCGATACAAACTGCTTAAGAGGAGGTGAAGCAAGATCATTTAAAATTAAAATATAAATATAAAAATAAAAATAAACCTGTCCAAATTAAATAAACCATACTTGTGTATGATGGTACAGTGATGGGAAGGATTGTTTTTTTTGTCCAGATGTTGTGCAGATGTACATCAAATGAAAAATAATAAAATAAGACGAGTGTCATTTACAACTACAGTATAAACATGTGCATGGTTGGATATACAAATATTTGACTTATTTTTATGTTTATATTATGTTTCAGTATAGAGAGAGAGAGACAGAGAGAGAGAGACAGAGAGAGAGAGACAGAGAGAGAGACAGAGAGACAGAGAGAGAGAGAGAGACAGAGACAGAGAGAGAGAGAGAGAGAGAGACAGAGAGAGAGAGAGAGAGAGAGAGATTTTTTTGATTTTTCAAAAAACTTTATTTACATTTATATAACCCAGATAACAAAAATCAAAATTTCTCCTCTACAAAAGGAGAAAACAATATTTTCACTTCAGTCTCTTTTTACTGACAAAAAAAAAAAAAAAAAAAAAAAAACAAACAGAAATGAAACTCTCTTTTCCTAAAAAAAAACAAATACAATACAGACAAAAGAATCAATACATAAGGGAACAAAGAAGAACATATCATTTCTCATTTAAGGAATGAACTAAAAAACAGTTTTCTTTCTTTAACTGAACATAGTATTTCTCTGTAACACCATACATTAATACATTCATTTAAGTCATCATTCATTTTATAAAATCCATAATCCACATTTATCCTGGCCTTCATCATAGTCTTCATCAACATCACAGTGTCGTATTCCGTTTTCTCTTCTATTGTTTCTCTCCTGCTGATATACACAGACATTTTTGCGGTACCTAAAATAAAATTCAGCAGTTCACATTTTATTCTGCGTTTCTGTGTGTATTTAAAACCAAAAATAAAAGTCTGTTTGGAGAAAACTTCTCCAAACAGACAGAAGAGCCTCTCTAAAAACACAAATAAAGTTTCCAGTCTTTGACAGTCCAGGAAACAATGGAACACAGTCTCTTTTTTTTTGCAGAACACACACTCCTCAGTCACATTTTCATTTAAAACTGAAATAAAAGCATTGACGCCACCGCCCCATGTAGTACCCTCCACTGGAGGTCACCAACCTTTTTAGTTAACAGTGGTTTGTACAATGCCCTCCATTCAGGACCACTGTCAGGACCCAGACCCAGACGTTCTCTCCACACTGTATTCACTCGTCCACACAACTTGTTGCTGTTTAAAACCTTTACTAAAAACCGGTACATTTGTTTACCCGAGGAGTCCTGCAGGGTAATTGGCTCAGCTGTTAAAAAAGTACCGGGGCTGTTTTTAAAATCAGGGGATAAAACATTAAAAGGAAAATCTAAAACCTGGTCCTGGGGCAGTGTGGATCCTCCACAATATTCACTGATGACCTTCTGCTCGTCCTCCGTCATCTGATCTGTCCATGTCCTCAGCAGAAGACCAATGGTCCTCACTGAGGAGATGCCCAGAGCAGAGGACAGAGCAGAGGCATCATCCATGTGTGGACCACACAGGTCCACCACATGCTTCACTAACGTGATTCTTGCTCTTAAAAACTTTAATAAAACTGAGTTTCCTAAAACACTGCCCACATTAAAACGAGTCCCAAAAACAACGGGTTCTTTTAAAATCCAGAGGTGAGCCCACTCTCTGGATGTGTTCTTTTTTAAAACTTCCCCAAACCTTAAAAATAGACTGATAAAACCTTGGTAGATCCCCCAGTCGATGTCCCCTCAGGTCCATCAGGAACAGGGACTCTCTTAGTCCCAGACCGCTGCACCGGGTCAGTATGGCGTTAGCGACAGGTCTCCATACCAAATCCACCGGGCCGCTCAGCAGTCTCTGGATAAATTGAAGTCTGAACGTTGCTCCTCTACTGGCCAGGTGGATCAGTCCTTGTCCTCCTTCATCCCGAGGTAGGAACAGGATGCTCTGTGGGACCCAGTGCAGCTTGTCCCAAAAGAAGTCCACCATGATGGCTTGGATTTTCGCTAGAAGATCGACTGGAGGATCTACACACGACAGACGATGCCATAGCATTGAAGCTATTAAATTGTTAATAATTAAAACCCGACCTCTAAAAGACAGTTTTGGTAAAATCCATTTCCATTGGTTTAGCCGGCCTTTCACTTTTTCTAAAATATTGTCCCAGTTTTTCCCAATGAATTCATCATTTCCTAAAAATATTCCCAAGTACTTTGTCCCTCCCTTCTTCCATTCCAATCCACCGGGCAACACTAAACTCTGCACCCCCTCCCCTACCATCAGAGCCTCGCTCTTGACCCAATTAACTTTAGCCGATGAGGCTCGGCCAAACCAATGTACACTGTGTTTTAAAAAATCAATATCATCTTGAGTTTTAATTAAAACAATGACATCGTCTGCGTAGGCTGACAGCTTGACGAGCGAATCACAGTGTGGGAGCTTAAAACCAGATAAACCTTGTCTGAGTCTGAGGAGCAAGGGTTCTAAAACGAGAGAATACAACATTCCTGACAGTGGACACCCCTGACGCACCCCTCTCTCTACTTTGAAGGGTGCACTCAAACCACCATTAACTTTTAATACACTCTCAACGTCTCTATACAAGGCCTGGATCTTGGCGATGAGACCTGGGCTGAAACCAAACTCTGCCAGAGTCCGCCACAGGTACGAGTGTTCAACCCGGTCAAACGCCTTCTCCTGGTCTATAGAAATAAGACCCAGGTCACTGCCCAATGAGCTGGAGAGTTCCAAAACATCCCTAATTAAATATATGTTGTCATTAATCAACCTACCAGGTACACAGTAGGTCTGGTCCACGTGGATTATGTGCTCCATCACCTTCCTCATTCGGTTGGCCAAGACCTTGGAGAGGAGCTTGTAGTCGGTGCAGAGGAGGGCCACAGGCCGCCAGTTTCTGATGTCCTGCAGGTCTCCCTTCTTAGGGAGAAGGGTGATGACGGCCCTCCTGCAGCTCAGAGGCAGCTGACCCTTCTGCAGGCTGTCAGTCAGTACCTCCAACAGATCCCCACCGACCTCTGGCCAAAAGGTCTTATAAAAATCTACAGGGAGCCCATCCAGACCTGGTGCTTTACCGCTGCACATTGACTGCAGTGCGGTTTGCAGTTCCTGGAGGGACAGATCTCCCTCCAGCTCTTCCACCAGGTCTGGTGGCACCTTCGGCAGGTCGGTGAGGAAAGAGTCCATAGCCGTTGTGTCTGTGGGGTCTGAACTGTACAGCCGCCTGTAATAACTCCCCGCATACCTGCGAATGCTCGGGGAGTCCTGGATCAGCTGCCCCTCCTCTGAGCGCAGGGAGTGGATCATCCTCCTCTGACCATTCCTCCTCTCCAGGCCGAAGAAGAAGTGTGATGGAGCATCCATCATGGCCACGTCCTGGAACCTACTGCGTACCACAGCGCCCCTAGCGGACACGCCCAGTAGGTCGGCTAATGCAACCTTTTTTGTCTTGAGGCTCTCAGTGTGTCCTCCTTCTCCTGTGGCGTCTGCTAAACCCTGCAGCTCCACCACCTCTGTCTCCAGGTCCCTGATAGACCTGGCCAAGTCCCTGGAGACGTTGTGAGTGTACTGTAGGCACAGATTCTTAATTTGGCTTTTCCCTATGTCCCACCACTGCTGCAAAGAATTAAAATCAGATTTAGTTGATTTAAAATTCCCCCAGAAACTTTTAAAAGCTGAATGAAACGTATGATCTGTTAAAAGAGCTGTTGTTAAAATGCCAATAGGCGCTGTTACATTTAATATCTTTAATAAAAACATTACACTGAACCAAACAATGATCTGTAAAACCAACTGGAGCAATAAAACACTTTCTAAAAACACTAAAATGATGCTTAAAACTATAAAACCTATCTAATCTAGCTAAAGTTAAAACATTATCTCTGCTGTGGCTCCATGTATACTGTCTACTTCTATTATTTAAAAACCTCCAGACATCAGCCAGTTCATAAGTTTCAATCAAACCTTTTAAAAACTTTCTGGAGGCAGCATGTGGTTCAGGATGATTCCTATCTAAAAGAGGCTCAACAGTACAGTTAAAATCCCCCCCCACAAACAAATATTCTTCACTACTGCAGCCTCTAATGACATCCCCTAAAACATTTAAAAAAGCCATCCTATCTGTGCCTACGGTTGGTGCATATACATTAATAAAAACTACAGTCACCTTTTCAAATACTGCTGTTATTTTTAAAAGGTGACCGGCGATGACCTCATCAATGTTCACAGAAACAGGAATAAAACCACTACTAAATAAAATCCCCACCCCTCCACTAAGATTAGTTTTGTGACTGAGGTAGAGCTGTCCTTTAAACTCTTTCTTCCACTGTATTTCATTTTCTGGAGTACTGTGAGTTTCCTGGACCATCATCACATTTATTTTCTTACATTCTATTATTTTAAAAAGTGAAGCTCTTTTAAAAATGTCCCTGGTTCCATTTAAATTAAGAGTTCCTAAATTAAAAATACTCATAATAAAAATGGAGCTAAAATACAAGACAGAAAACACAGTAAAAAAAGAAGAGATAAAAGAAATTTAAAACACTGAACTAAGCTTCATCCTTTATTTGATGTTTGACTTTTACAAGGAGCTTTTTTAATCTATACATTTATTGATCAGTAAAACTTTCGTTTTCAGTTTCTCCTGGGTTTCTCATGTGGATTTTAACAGAGTCTATGAATTTAAAAAGGTCAGGGAAAGTTTTTTCTATGGGTACAGATCTTACATTTTTGGTGTCATGTAGAAATTTTTTTATTTTACTAATGTTGTACAATCTTTAATCATTCCTTTTAATTGGTTCATCCTCCTCACTACTGTCCTCTGATTCTAAACTGTCTGTTTCTTCCTCTTCTTTCTGTGAATCTTCTGTTATTTTACCTTTCAGAGCTTTTTTTTGGCCCTCGTTTGTGGTTTGACCTCTGTATTTTCCGTTTAGTGGAACCTTTTTGTATGTCTTCCACACACTGCATCTCCTGTTCATCTAGAACTGATTCAGCAATGCTGCACGCTATCTGACTGAGAGTTTCATTTTCTGTATTATCATTATCACTAACCATTATTGGATCCCTAACTTTACCTTTTTTATCTTTTTCACTGCTTTTCTTTTCCTGCTCTCCCCCTCCTTCCTTCTTTCATCTTCACTCATTTCTCCCTCCTCACCCTTTTTTTCTTCTCTCTTTTTTCCTTTCTCACTCTTTCCTCTGATCTCCTCACTCATTTCTCCCTCCTCACCCTGTCCTCCTCTTTCTTCACTCTTTCCTCCCTCCTCACCCTGTTCTCCTCCTTCCTCACGCCTTTCTCCTTTCTCTCCTCCATCCACCTGTTCTTTATCTCCATCTCCCTCTACATCCTTCTCCCTCATCTGTTTTTTATCCATTTCCTTCGACACATTATTTTCTCCTCCTTCCTGCACTCCTGCACCTCCAACCTCCCTCCGCTCAGGTGTCTCCTCCATCTCAGCCGGCGGATCAGCTGATGGTGTCGCCGGATCAGCTGATCCGGCGACACCGCCGGCCGGTCGGCCCCCCTCCCCTCTTCCCGGACAACTTCTAATGAGATGTCCTTCAGCCCCACACCCAAAACACTTCATATTATCAGTGGAAACATGCACAGTGTAATCAAAACCATCTATTTTATATTTTAACACCAAGTTTAAGCTGTCACTGCCACCGTTCAGCGCCATCAACACTTGCCTTCAGAACGAGACGACGTGCTTCAGCTGTTGTGACTTACATCCTAATGGGATGAGTTTGATTGGTGACAGTAGCTTCCCATGTCGAGCTAGCTCCGAGCCAGCCAATCACTAGCTAAGAATGGCGGGCAGTTCGAGATGATAACTCTTTTAGCAGGATTAACTAGTGACAGTGCAGGAATCAAAGTATCTCTTACCACCACCCCGTGTTCAATCACCCGGTTCACCTTTTCCACACTATCGAGAAAAACCACCACCGCGCTGTTCATCCGTGAAGCCGACTTGACACTGCTAAAACCAACTAGTTCCCCTATAGCTAAGCTAACTTAACTCCCCTATAGCTAAACTAACTTAACTCCCCTATAGCTAAACTAACTTAACTCCCCTATAGCTAAACTAACCTCTTCTACTGAACAGCTGATCGACGGTGTTAGCCTAACGGCGTGACGCCGCGTCAGCTGTTCCAGCCCCGGGCTAGCCATGTTACCAGCCCCGCTGGATAACGGTTCACCTCCTACCCCCACTACTACACCTACCCCCCTACACTACACCCCCCCACACCACAATATTAACAACAAACACCCACCACCAAGAAAAGTAGAAATAACCACCAAAAGTACAGAAAACAAACCTCAGAGAGACACACACACTCACTCGCTCAGCTCAGCACACCCACTCACTTCCGGTAGAGAGAGAGAGAGAGAGAGAGAGAGAGAGACAGAGAGAGAGAGAGAGAGAGAGAGACAGAGAGAGAGACAGAGAGAGAGACAGAGAGAGACAGAGAGAGAGAGAGAGAGACAGAGAGAGAGACAGAGAGAGACAGAGAGAGAGAGAGACAGAGAGAGACAGAGAGAGACAGAGAGAGAGAGAGAGAGAGAGAGAGAGAGAGAGAGACAGAGAGAGAGACAGAGAGAGACAGAGAGAGAGAGAGACAGAGAGAGACAGAGAGAGAGAGAGAGAGAGAGAGAGACAGAGAGAGACAGAGAGAGAAAGAGACAGAGAGAGACAGAGAGAGAGAGAGAGAGAGACAGAGAGAGACAGAGAGAGAGAGAGAGAGAGACAGAGAGAGAGACAGAGAGACAGAGAGAGATACAGAGAGAGAGACAGAGAGACAGAGAGAGAGACAGAGAGACAGAGAGAGACAGAGACAGAGAGAGAGACAGAGAGACAGAGAGAGACAGAGAAAGAGAGACAGAGAGAGAGAGAGAGAGAGAGAGAGACAGAGAGAGAGAGAGACAGAGAGGAGAGAGACAGAGAGAGAGACAGAGAGAGAGACAGAGAGACAGAGAGAGACAGAGAAAGAGAGACAGAGAGAGAGAGAGAGAGAGAGAGAGAGAGAGAGAGAGACAGAGAGAGAGACAGAGAGAGAGACAGAGAGACAGAGAGAGACAGAGAAAGAGAGACAGAGAGAGAGAGAGAGAGACAGAGAGAGACAGAGAGATTTTTTTTATTTTTCAAAAAACTTTATTTACATTTACATAACCCAAATAACAAAAATCAAAAGTTCTCCTCTACAAAAGGAGAAAATAATGTTTTCACTTCAGTCTCTTTTTACCGACAAAAAAACAAACAGAAATGAAACTCTCTTTTCCTAAAAAAAAACAAATACAATACAGACAAAAGAATCAATACATAAGGGAACAAAGAAGAACATATCATTTCTCATTTAAGGAATGAACTAAAAAACAGTTTTCTTTCTTTAACTGAACACAGTATTTCTCTGTAACACCATATATTAATAAATTCATTTAAGTCATCATTCATTTTATAAAATCCATAATCCACATTTATCCTGGCCTTCATCATAGTCTTCATCATCATCATCATCAGTGTCGTATTCCGTTTTCTCTTCTATCGTTTTTCTCCTGCTGATATACACAGACATTTTTACTGTTCCTAAAATAAAATTCAGCAGTTCACATTTTATTCTGCGTTTCTGTGTGTATTTAAAACCAAAAATAAAAGTCTGTTTGGAGAAAACTTCTCCAAACAGACAGAAGAGCCTCTGTAAAAACACAAATAAAGTTTCCAGTCTTTGACAGTCCAGGAAACAATGGAACACAGTCTCTTTTTCTTTGCAGAACACACACTCCTCAGTCACATTTTCATTTAAAACTGAAATAAAAGCATTGACGGCCACCGCCCCATGTAGTACCCTCCACTGGAGGTCACCAACCTTTTTAGTTAACGGTGGTTTGTACAATGCCCTCCATTCAGGACCACTGTCAGGACCCAGACCCAGACGTTCTCTCCACACTGTATTCGCTCGTCCACACAACTTGTTGCTGTTTAAAACCTTTACTAAAAACCGGTACATGTGTTTACCCGAGGAATCCTGCAGGGTTAGGGTTAGCCTGCAGGGTAATTGGCTCAGCTGTTAAAAAAGTACCGGGGCTGTTTTTAAAATCAGGGGATAAAACATTAAAAGGAAAATCTAAAACCTGGTCCTGGGGCAGTGTGGATCCTCCACAATATTCACTGATGACCTTCTGCTCGTCCTCCGTCATCTGGTCTGTCTATGTCCTCAGCAGAAGACCAATGGTCCTCACTGAGGAGAGTCCCAGAGCAGAGGACAGAGCAGAGGCATCGTCCATGTGTGGACCACACAGGTCCACCACATGCTTCACTAACGTGATTCTTGCTCTTAAAAACTTTAATAAAACTGAGTTTCCTAAAACACTGCCCACATTAAAACGAGTCCCAAAAACAACGGGTTCTTTTAAAATCCAGAGGTGAGCCCACTCTCTGGATGTGTTCTTTTTTAAAACTTCCCCAAACCTTAAAAATAGACTGATAAAACCTTGGTAGATCCCCCAGGCGATGTCCCCTCAGGTCCATCAGGAACAGGGACTCTCTCAGTCCCAGACCGCTGCACCGGGTCAGGATGGCGTTAGCGACAGGTCTCCATACCAAATCCACCGGGCCGCTCAGCAGTCTCTGGATAAATTGAAGTCTGAACGTTGCTCCTCTACTGGCCAGGTGGATCAGTCCTTGTCCTCCTTCATCCCGAGGTAGGAACAGGACGCTCTGTGGGACCCAGTGCAGCTTGTCCCAAAAGAAGTCCACCATGATGGCCTTGATTTTCGATAGAAGATCGACTGGAGGATCTACACACGACAGACGATGCCATAGCATTGAAGCTATTAAATTGTTAATAATTAAAACCCGACCTCTAAAAGACAGTTTTGGTAAAATCTATTTTCATTGGTTTAGCCGGCCTTTTACTTTTTCTAAAATATTGTCCCAGTTTTTCCCAATGAATTCATCATTTCCTAAAAATATTCCCAAGTATTTTATCCCTCCCTTCTTCCATTCCAATCCACCGGGCAACACTAACCTCTGCACCCCCTCCCCTACCATCACTACCCTCTGCACCCCCTCCCCTACCATCAGAGCCTCACTCTTGACCCAATTAACTTTAGCCGATGAGGCTCGGCCAAACCAATGAACACTGTGTTTTAAAAAATCAATATCTTCTTGAGTTTTAATTAAAACAATGACATCGTCTGCGTAGGCTGACAGCTTGACGAGCGAATCACAGTGTGGGAGCTTAAAACCAGATAAACCTTGTCTGAGTCTGAGGAGTAAGGGTTCTAAAACCAGAGAATACAACATACCTGACAGTGGACACCCCTGACGCACCCCTCTCTCTACTTTGAAGGGTGCACTCAAACCACCATTAACTTTTAATACACTCTCAACGTCTCTATACAAGGCCTGGATCTTGGCGATGAGACCTGGGCTGAAACCAAACTCTGCCAGCGTCCGCCACAGGTACGAGTGTTCAACCCGGTCAAACGCCTTCTCCTGGTCTATGGAAATAAGACCCAGGTCACTGCCCAATGAGCTGGAGAGTTCCAAAACATCCCTAATTAAATATATGTTGTCATTAATCAACCTACCAGGTACACAGTAGGTCTGGTCCACGTGGATGATTTGCTCCATCACCCTCCTCATCCGGTTGGCCAAGACCTTGGAGAGGAGCTTGTAGTCGGTGCAGAGGAGGGCCACAGGCCGCCAGTTTCTGATGTCCTGCAGGTCTCCCTTCTTAGGGAGAAGGGTGACGACGGCCCTCGTGCAGCTCAGAGGCAGCTGACCCTTCTGCAGGCTGTCAGTCAGTACCTCCAACAGATCCCCACCGACCTCTGGCCAAAAGGTCTTATAAAAATCTACAGGGAGCCCATCCAGACCTGGAGCTTTAGTGCTGCTCATGGGCTGCAGGGCAGTTTGTAGTTCTGGGAGGGACAGATCTCCCTCCAGCTCCTCCACCAGGTCTGGTGGCACCTTCGGCAGGTCGGTGAGGAAAGAGTCCATAGCCGTTGTGTCTGTGGGGTCTGAACTGTACAGCCGCCTGTAATAACTCCCCGCATACCTGCGAATGCTCGGGGAGTCCTGGATCAGCTGCCCCTCCTCTGAGCGCAGGGAGTGGATCCTCCTCCTCTGACCATTCCTCCTCTCCAGGCCGAAGAAGAAGTGTGATGGAGCATCCATCATGGCCATGTCTTGGAACCTACTGCGTACCACAGCGCCCCTAGCGGACACGCCCAGTAGGTGGGCTAATGCAACCTTTTTTGTCTTGAGGCTCTCAGTGTGTCCTCCTTCTCCTGTGGCGTCTGCTAAACCCTGCAGCTCCACCACCTCTGTCTCCAGGTCCCTGATAGACCTGGCCAAGTCCCTGGAGACGTTGTGAGTGTACTGTAGGGACAGATTCTTAATTTGGCTTTTCCCTATGTCCCACCACTGCTGCAAAGAATTAAAATCAGATTTAGTTGATTTAAAATTCTCCCAGAAACTTTTAAAAGCTGAATGAAACGTATGATCTGTTAAAAGAGCTGTTGTTAAAATGTCAACAGACGCTGTTACATTTAATATGTTTAATAAAAACATTACACTGAACTAAACAATGATCTGGAAAACCAACTGGAGCAATAAAACACTTTCTAAAAACACTAAAATGATGCTTAAAACTATAAAACCTATCTAATCTAACTAAAGTTAAAACTATAAAACCTATCTAATCTAACTAAAGTTAACACTATAAAACCTATCTAATCTAACTAAAGTTAACACTATAAAACCTATCTAATCTAACTAAAGTTAAAACTATAAAACCTATCTAATCTAACTAAAGTTAAAACTATAAAACCTATCTAATCTAACTAAAGTTAAAACTATAAAACCTATCTAATCTAACTAAAGTTAAAACTATAAAACCTATCTAATCTAACTTAAGTTAAAACTATAAAACCTATCTAATCTAACTAAAGTTACAACTATTAAACCTATCTAATCTAACTAAAGTTAACACTATAAAACCTATCTAATCTAACTAAAGTTAAAACTATAAAACCTATCTAATCTAACTAAAGTTAACACTATAAAACCTATCTAATCTAACTAAAGTTAAAACTATAAAACCTATCTAATCTAACTAAAGTTAACACTATAAAACCTATCTAATCTAACTAAAGTTAACACTATAAAACCTATCTAATCTAACTAAAGTTAAAACTATAAAACCTATCTAATCTAACTAAAGTTAAAACTATAAAACCTATCTAATCTAACTAAAGTTAAAACTATAAAACCTATCTAATCTAACTAAAGTTAAAACTATAAAACCTATCTAATCTAACTAAAGTTAAAACTATAAAACCTATCTAATCTAACTAAAGTTAAAACTATAAAACCTATCTAATCTAACTAAAGTTAAAACTATAAAACCTATCTAATCTAACTAAAGTTAAAACTATAAAACCTATCTAATCTAACTAAAGTTAAAACTATAAAACCTATCTAATCTAACTTAAGTTAACACTATAAAACCTATCTAATCTAACTAAAGTTAACACTATAAAACCTATCTAATCTAACTAAAGTTAAAACTATAAAACCTATCTAATCTAACTAAAGTTAAAACTATAAAACCTATCTAATCTAACTAAAGTTAAAACTATAAAACCTATTGTTGTGGATTTTCATCATGGATCAAAGATGTCGACACCGGAAGTTGAGTAGAAAAAGGCTCAGTTTATTCTGACATATACAGTCCTTTATAGTCCATTTTCAGATACTCGTTCCTCACCCTAAACCTGCTCTAACCAGTTTCCCTGACGTCCTTTGACGTCATGGATTAGTGCTGTCTCCTCATATAGTCATAACAACATAACATTCACTCTTCACTTATCTTACAACCCTGATAGCTTTGACACACAGAAGGGCAATGTGACCTTTCTTCTCACAAATGATATGTCATACATATGGATATATATATTAATTCCCAACATTCCCCCCTTTGATAATTATCAATTATCAACTTCATTTACCAGTTCAATGCAAGTAAGGGTGAAAAACCTGTCAGATGTTTATTAACAGGAAAAGTCCCTTACGACCCCCAATCAGAGTTTGAGCCTTCTGCACATCTTTATATTTGGAGCGATCACCAGTGGCTTGCATTGAAGGGATGTCAATCGAGATGGATTAAAACTGAGCTGTGAATAATTTATCTAACTGTTGATTTCATGTTGATTAAATATTGAGTAATATAGGATCTTATGTAATTTATAGACACTATTGATTCCAATTAATATAATATAGTAAATAGTAAGTAAATAACAAATAGTAAAATACAACACTTAATTTGAAATTTGTATATAAACCACCTCATTTAAATTAATTTCAGATATTGATTAGGAATTATCATATTGCAAAGTGAATACATGAAATGTGGATTACTATGATTATTGATTGAATATGGATTAATATGATTACTGATTACCTATTCTATAAAAGAAAATCACAACATTGTCATTTAGGATGGAGAACAATCATAACAACAGAGACAGTATAACCATTGATTAGTGGATGAACAATGAAATAATGAACAATCTTGTTGTGAATAGACATGAATATGTATGAATAACTTTGAATCATACCCAAAATAAATATTGAAGAATATAAACAGTCCAGTCCAGTAGTCCATGTCCGTGTTGAGCTAAAGTTAACGTCCTTATGTTTGTCAACATCAGTTTCACCTGTCTACAGTTATCAGTTTTGGCTTAAACTATAAAATAAATAATCACTCACTGCTACACTCCTCATTTTGGTTAAACTATCGCCTGTTCTGGGCGGCTGTGGTTCCGTTGGTAGAGTGGTACGTCCAAAGAGCAAAGGGTCAGCAGTTCACATGTTAAAGTGTCGTTGGGCACTGAACACTAAGTTAGTCCTCATAGGGTCAGTAAGCGCCTGTGTACGGCTACAGTCATCTACTGGTGTATGAATGGGTGAATGTGGGCACATACTGGTGTATGAATGGGTGAATGTATAAACTGTGCTATATACATACAGTCCATGTACCGTTCTAGTTTTAACATTAACTATTTACCATTGGTTAGTGTTCTAAGGTTTACCTCAGAGATGATAACATTATTACATTATTATTTCCTTCTTTAGCAGATCCTTCTAACCTTAGGGCATTAATGTTTTCATGGGTTAGGGTTAGAGAGTTAACAACATTTGATTGACCTTGTTTTTTGCCTCTCAAAACACACAAATCAGAACTCCTTATCATTGGCAGTGTTACCAGTTTGGGCCGGTATAGAAACATTTGAGCTGTTTTTGCTAACATTTCAGCATTATGAAAACAGCACTACAAACTATTATTTTATGATTTAAACAAAACAAATTCAGTATATTTCACTTCCTCATATTATGCTCATGTAACCTTCCCTTTCCCTTTAATTTTAATTGCATTAAATTATTCAATTGTTATAGCAACATGACATTGTGATGTCACATCAACACATGTGTAATAATGATCTTCTTATGTGTGTAATGGTGATGTGTGTGTGTGTGTGTGTGTGTGTGTGTGTGTGTGTGTGTGTGTGTGTGTGTTGTCCAGGTATTGGGAGTCTCCTTCCTGCTTCTTTCTCTTATTATAAACTATGTATTTTATTTATGTGTAAACTAACCTCATGGTCAGTTTTAACCTCTTATTCATCCATGTCTTTTAATTTGTTCCATATAATGTCTAGGTTTTTTTTCTCTTATTTTAATTGTTATGAGTCAGTGGTTTCAACACTTAAACCTGAGAATAAGTGACCTTTATTTGAACATTTCCTCTGGCACTGTCTAAGATAAAGTAGAATATTCCATTAGGTCTTATACGTTCGATAGTCTACTGTCATTTCATTTGAATGCATGTTTATTCAATTTTAAAAGTTTTCATTTGAAGACGTTGTTGAGCGTATTTTCTGAAGTGGGTGAGTTTCAGGAACGCGCTCGGGTGGAAATGACTTCAACCCAATCTGGCAACACTGTCATTAAATTAACTAAAATAATATAACTCTGAAGCCACAGTTTTTTAAATGTTCGTACCTAGTACTAGTATACCAGAAGCCTTTTCCTCATGTCAATATTTATACTAAGTTGTTGATTCACTTAATGACTACGACTATTTCTATGAAGTAAAGTCAGGTCAAAGTAACATGTCCGTCCCATTCCCCCCTTTGATTAATTAACACAATTAAACACCTTAAACATCTCACATATGAATCAACATTTGTGTCATAAGCTCCGCCTATGTCCGCCAATAGTAGGGCCGTTCTTCTTGGTGTCCAATCACACGTCTTCTTCCACCATGCATTATCAGTGTAATGGTGATAGTCAATCATTTCTCATGTCCTTAATACTGTCCATCCCAGAGTGATGTGATGGCGTCCATTGAAAAGGGGACAACTTCATGTCCTTTCTCAGACCAGATGGTCTCAACTGAGACGATGACCATCAGGTACAGTCTCCTCTGTTTATGGCCGTGGTGCTGACCATTTTCAAATCAGTGTAAATGATGGGTCAGGGGGGTCTTCAGTCACTTGCCAGGGACCAGGCAAAGGACAACATGTATGAGACGTCACTGGGTTTGCTATCACCGCCAGTGTGCCTTGTTAGTGTATATGTGTGCAGTGCCAAAGGATGACGTCGTCCTCCTGGTGTCTCCAACGCCAGATGGTGGTTTGTCATGTCACTTATTCACTCGTCCCCTGTTAGGACGTCCATATCCTTTTCCTTCCGGTTGGCTGGTGGTCCTCTCTAAACCCTTTCCAGTACTGACTCCTGTGGCTGGTTCTACCACTTGACCACCGTGTGCATCGTTAGGAGAACCTGGACAGGTCCTTGGCTGCTTCCAGTGCTTTCTGTCTGCAGTGTCGTTCTGGGATCCAGTCCCCAAACTGAAGAGAACCACAGGAACCTGTGTCTGGACTTGGGCCATGGTTCCTGTTGAGATATCTACTTAAGGTTGGGAGAGAACACAGAGACAAGTGAGTTCTGAAGGAGGGGCGGTGTCCTTGTCCACCCAGCATCCGCTCAGACCTGGAAATCTGTAGGGGGGGGGGGGGTTATCACGAAAGTGTTAGATTATAACTAATCCACAACACACAAATCTAACCGTAAGAAAATACCAAGACAGTGTCCATAACTTTCAAAAGACACTTTAGACCAGGGGTGTCAAACTCATTTTAGTACAGGGGGCACATTCAGCTAAATTTGATGTGAAGTGGGCCGACCTAGTAAAAAATGTGAACCATTAACTAAAATGATTTAAACCTTAGTGTATTTTTGCATTTCATAAATTCATCCAAAGGGCCGGATATGGCCCCCGGGCCGCATGTTTGACACCTCTGCTTTCAACTAATGTGTTCCTTCACTGTATCTGTTCTATCCAGTATTTACTTTAGCTTCATAAACACTTCTCACCCTGGGACCAAAAGCTTAAATCTTAAACATAAACTATACTTCATAAATAGAACATTTAACCCTAGGACACGCCCCCTTATGTTAAGTAATGATAACCACACACACACACATACCGGTACTCACAAAACACACACACATGTGACAGCCTTCACACATACAGCCATGGCACAACACAACAGAGCACTTACAAAACAAACAAACAAATACACAAAAACAAAAAACAATACCCTATGATAATTCCCAGAGGATCCCCTTTTCCTCTGTAGAAAATAACTGGTTAAACAAACACACTGACTCCAGCACAAAGGAAGGAGTTCAAATCTACTGTCATAACATCAATGACAAGTTTCACTGTGGACTAGATGATAGATCCTGTTTTCTATAAAATAGATCTATATAGTATTTACGTTCAGCTCAGACCAGTTTAAGATTAAAATCAAACATGTTGGATTATGTTTGTGTAACAGAAGGATCTGATAATAACACTGATAAACTTCTACTGACTAAAACAAATGGTTGCATTCTACAAAAATCACTTTACAGTCATAACTGACTGTTGTTGTGTTTTTTTTTTTTTTTGTTTGTTTGTTTGTTTTTTCCCGTTTTGTTTTGCTTTGTTTTGTTTTTAGTTCTCTCTCTCTCTCTCTCTTTGTTTAAGATATAATTTAATTAGTATTTTTACCAACCCTTATCTTGTTTCCCAGAAAAGTCATTTTGGTTTAATGCAACCATTAATACTTAATAAATAATTAGAAACCATGTAATTAGCCCAAAGTACATGGGTGTTGTCCCCCATGGTCATAAGTTACCCATTAGACATTGACAACATTGATCGTCCAGTAAAACCAATGGACC
This sequence comes from Siphamia tubifer, assembly GCA_020466265.1. NCBI lineage: Eukaryota > Metazoa > Chordata > Actinopteri > Kurtiformes > Apogonidae > Siphamia > Siphamia tubifer. The sequence continues at coordinate 56,369,483 of CM035783.1, forward strand.
AACTTTTCCCTAAATTATAGATAATGAACCATGTGGTAAATCTAATACCAGACCATATAAGGTGGGTTGGTTGGATCCTGGGAAGTCAACCATCCCCCTTCCATTCAGAAATATTCTATTCTATTATTCTATTCAAAACAAACATTGGGTGCAATGTAATGCAGTTTAGTGACATATAATCTAAGATCTCGTCTCTTTTTTTTTCCTTTTTTCTGACAACACTTCTGCTTATGTGTGTCCAGCTAAGATTCAGATTTTAATGCATGCATGGAGATTTAGACATTTCATGTTGCATCAGCATTATAATAAATCTATTCTTTATAATAAAGGCATTCTATTCTTTATAATGAAGGCATTCTATTCTTATTCTATTCTGAGGGTAACCAATAAATCTCTGTCCAGGAGATTTAAAAGGTATGACATGCTGTTTGAAACCAAAATAAAAGTAAAAGTATCAGACAATGAACATAAGAATGGGTTAATGAAATAACCTTTAAATGATTAACATCCTTTCTATTTTAAAATTATTTTATTTTATTTTATTTTTTTCTTTCCTTAAAGAAAAGGGAGAGTTTATCTCAGTTTTCCTGAGATAAACTCTGCTACTTTTGATAAAACCAAATACACAGTTCCTGAATGTGTCATGAAGAACTAGTGTCATTATGTCATAAAACTACAGATGTTTTTAGCAGCTGGAAAAATGCTAATGTGTCTTTGGCGAAGGTGTGTGACGTCAGTACAGACAGGTGTGTGACGTCAGTACAGACAGGTGTGTGACGTCAGTACAGACAGGTGTGTGACGTCAGTACAGACAGGTGTGTGACGTCAGTACAGACAGGTGTGTGACGTCAGTACAGACAGGTGTGTGACGTCAGTACAGACAGGTGTGTGACGTCAGTACAGACAGGTGTGTGACGTCAGTACAGACAGGTGTGTGACGTCAGTACAGACAGCGGATGTGCCGTTGCAATACATAAGATATGTTAGTAAGCATGTGTAAGCCTCTGCTCCAAAAGGGGAGGGGGAGGGGGTGTGGCTGCATGCGCCTCACAGTCTAGTTGCTTCAGGAATCATCATCTGCAGCTCCAGGCTGTTGCTGACACTGGTCACTTCCTGGGTTTCATTGTCTCTGTCCATTTCTCTGCTCCTTCTGTCCATTGGTCTCCTTTGTCTCGACGTTTTCTTGTGTTGATGCATCAGACTTGGACCATCCCGACCAAAGTTTTTCACCATGGGACATGCGAGGTCTTCCATGTTTTTACCTTCACAGTCTGGTGGACATTCACATACAACAGTCTTTCATACATTTGTACTCAGTCACATTCTCACCCCAGCTGCTTTTATCTTGAGTTCCAATGCTACAGAGGGGGAGGGAGAGCGTTTGCAGTGTCCTCTGTTGTGACGGACACTTGGTGGGTGTGGCCTTTCATCTTTCAGGAAGGAACTGCACTGGAGCTGGAAGACAGCTCAGAGCTGTGAGCTTTAGACAGATAGGGGAGGGGGTTTTTGGAGCAAAGGTGACGCACTAGATGCATTTTCCTGTGTGTGAAAAAAAACAAACTTTCTGCATTAGACATAGTTTTAAACAAAGTTTTGAACATTTCTGTCTCTTATCTCTGTTTATTCTAATGTTCAACTCAAAGTCACCTTATTATTTTATTATTCTATTTTTCCATTTACCCATCTTATCTTCAAGCCTTACAGTTTCCCAACATTTAGTTTTCACTTCATCATTTTTGATCATTCGATCATATTTAACACACTCACACCCATTAAGACATTTAATGTGTTTATTATTCATACATGTGAATCTTATAGAGACACAGACTTCTGTTAATGCAACTAGAGTTATATTAAATAAACCAAGGACATGCATTTGCTAAATCGCCTATTAGTTATTATCTATTCATGTTCCATGGTGGAACATTCCTCTTCCAGACACGTCGATCTGGGTCAAAATAATCTTAAGATAAAAATGACGCAACCGTTTATCACCGTGATTCACCGTACGTCGCCGCGCAAAATCAGTAATTCCTTCCGATAAAGACTTTAATCAGTCTTCGTCACATCTGACCAACTACAAGATTCACACTGTCATGACTTTACTCATGAGTTTTCATTTGATTTTTCCACATTTTTTATTTCATTTAATTTTTATAGTTCACATTTTGGGAAATCCCACTTTGTTCTAATCAGTGAATTGAAAACCTTTCCCATATTTTAAACCTATCTTTTAAAATCTGAACCTCTCCAAAGGTCACCCTTACTTGGTCGATTACTCACATCAATTGGGACATTTTTCCCAGACTCGATTTTCCACCCTTGGTGAAGAATGTTAGAAACCACCCACTTATGTATTAGCCCACAGTAGAACCCAATTTAGTCTAATTATGAATTTAAATGTTACCCTACTGTATTGTGCTCATACAGTAGTGTAGGTGATGTGAGCTTCAGACCAAGAACCCTTTTAACCCCACATTAAAACTCTCACACAGAGTGTGATCATGGTTCCCCTTCAGATGTAGATCTCAGTGGTGTGGGACAGAGGCCGTTGTTGGTCCCTGTCCTTTGGTTTTTGTTTTTACCAACTGGGATACGACCTCTTTGGTCGTAGGTTGATCATTCCCCAACTTTAGTCCTCCATCCGTCACACACCTGGGATCCCACTCTTTTTTGTTTAGCTTCTCTCGCTAACCTTAAGCTAACCTCTCCTCTGCTCCTCTCACAGACACTTTTGTTATCATTCCACAAAACACAACAAAGTAGAAGGACACACACACACACTGAATAAGTTCACCCAAACATGTGTCAGTTGCTCCAGTATCAACCAACATTAGTGTCTTTTGTTGTTCTTGAAATATAAAATTATTATTATTTATTCTATTTGAAATTTTGAATTGCTTTAGCTTTTTATAAATGTGAAATTATTATTTATTTCTTTAAATCTATTTTTGATTCTTTCTTTGACTCTATCTGAGTCCTAATCAGCTCCTCTCTTAATAATTCCAAGATTCTGTATATTCTAACTTTCCTTTTTCATTATATTTCTGTTTATATATTTTAATTCTTTTGAATTTTACCTCTAATAGACACCTTTGTGTTCACTACAGATGTCAGAAAGTCACTTTTAAACCATGCAAAGGGACCAATAGTTATTTTATTTGTTGTTTTTTGCTTTTGTCTTTAATGTTCTTATATTATCTCCATAAGCTCCTCCTTCAGATTTAAAAAGTTCCATCAAACCCAATTCAGTCTCTCTCTTTTTCTGTCGTTTTTTGCTTTTGTCTTTAATTTTGTAATCTTTGATGCGTTGTATCATAATTTCACATAAACTTACGTCAAATGACTCCTCTGCTGGCCAGCATGGCTGTAGATTTCTGGTCCGTTTGTGCCATTTACCTGAAATTTTAATGTATTTTTTCTTTTCTAAGTGCCTTACCCCTAGAACCATTATTGGACTGATTACTGGTTCAGACATTTTTACTTTTGGTTTATAAATTTAAGGTCCTTCATATTATAACTTCCTTTTTAGCTGTTTTTCTGTTTATATGTTTTAACTTTAATTAAACCCTACAGACTTAAACCATTCTCAGCACACATCGTTGCTCCTACGGCCATAGGTGCAAAACAAATACCCTTTTATTTTATTTATTTTTAGACAAAAGAACACAGCAAACTGTTTAAACATAACACGTAATTCCACAGTTTTCACCGATTTCGTGTCCTCTGTGACCCAAAACACACGCTAAACCTGAAAATAACGAATTGCAAGCCCCCCTTGTCCGGACTTCTAATCAGCTCTTCACACTGTCTCTCTCTCACAAGCACACACAAATCAGTAAAGGCCCGTTTTCATGCTAACGAAGGGCGTATTCTCATGCCTCAGAGAAAAGAACAATTTGAACATATAGACATGCAGACATAGATTTATAGACATACGAACATACAAGCACATATATAAACACAGACAAATAGGTGCACCTTCAACCACTCAATCACACACTTGTTCCTAGGAACAGATATCTTTTTAATACTTATGCCATATACATATATATATACATACATACACATATATATATATATATACATACATACATATATATATATATACATATACACACACAACAATTTCTTCTCAAATGTATTGTTCTCTAACTGTCTCTGTCATATCTCTGTAACTCAGGTATCTCGTTATACCTATTAACCAAAATTCACATCACAGGTGTATCCCACACCTTCTTAATTAACTCACATCAAGGCATTCTATCCCTTAAACAACACACAATCTAAATTTCTATCAATGTCCATGTATATTCTTGAATTCAGAATTCAAATTGGTCAATGAATAGCTCAAAGCAAAACATTTAAACACTCTTTTGTAAAAAAAAAAACAAAAAACAAAAAAACCAACAAAAAACAAATCAAAACAAAACAAAACAAACAAAAACAAAATAAAGAAAACTTCATTACTGAATTTGTTGAATCAGTACTTCTACTTTTATCAGATGGTATATTTATATATTTATTTATTATACATTAGAATCTCTACATTTTCTTTGTTGTTGTTGTTAAAGTCTTATGTAGTTCATTAAAATATGATAAAAAGCCCTTCTTGTTGTATTTATCGACATCCATAATCTTTCTTCTACTTTGCTTTGTCCCTCATTTTTGGAAATTTCTATTCCTACTTCTTCCTCTTAATCTTGTTTTCTTCCTCTCACTCTCCCTCTGTCTCCATATGTATATTGTCTGCTGTTCTAATGGCCTTTCTTATCATTATTCCGTCACTTTGTCATCATGCACAGCATGATTTACATAGTCTGTAAGAGTACTTATACTTATAGGATGTTTCTGCACCCAATGTCTAATGCTTTTATTTATTTATTCTTTAACTACTATCTCTAATGTCCTTTGTCATTATCGCCGTCTTTAAGTCCACTGTACACTTTAAAAATAAAATAAAAAATAGTCATTTTGGTCATGCAGTCGTCAAAAGCTTGTCGTCTTTTTGTTGAGTCCATCTTACCTCCTATATCTAACTTATATGACTTCAAACTGTCCTTAAATCCATTCTACCGCTCTAAAGAATGAACCTCCTCTGCTAATTTATTTCTCAAACTAAATTGACTTAATGTTTTTCAAATTAATATCCAAATTTGTATTTTCTGATATAGAAATATTTAGTCTAATCAGCATACATTATCTGAGCAATTCTTTTAATATTTTACTACTAATGCTATGGTTCATAGATACAATACTCAAATCAACATATTTATTTACCTCATGTGTGACATTAACAGCTCAGTTTCATTATAAAACCAAATTTCACATGTTTCTTTGAAATAGCACAGATATTTCCTTCAAAATATTTAAGGATATCAATTAAGTTAATGCATGTTGTGCATGTTTTGTTTTGTTTTGTTTTGTTGCATAATTGTTTATATAACTATTTTTATTCGTCTTTTATCTTTATTTTATACATATGTTATTCTAATCTTCATTAATTATAGAATTTCTACAATGTTTATGTATTAGGTAGAGACTTTTAAATAAGCCTCATTAGAATTTTCTGCTTTCACTCCATCTTTACTGTTCTTTTATTGTTAATATTTTCTTATTACTTCAATCAATATTAGTATATGTGTAAGAATAATATGGTACCTTGCTTATTGTCTTAGCCTACCCTGCTTGGTCAATCTTTAGTATTGGAGACATCAATCTCAAAACCTTCATAAATCACATACATTACTTTAGCCAACCACAGATTCTAACCTGCAGCACAGGTCTCCCACTCCGTCTTCACCTCTTTCTCACAGACACGCACTCTCAAAACCTTCATAAATCACATACATTACCTTAGCCAATCACTCCTTCTGACCCGGGTCAAATTTAGTAATCACCAAGAAGTAAAACAGAAGAGCTCTTCTCTTATTTTTACCGGTTGGTGAGTGGACCTTTCCTCCCAAATTCAGTGTTATTTACAAATATTCATTCATTCGAAGGTGTTATTCGGATCACCGGGCAGTGTCTGAGCAGCATGACCTTGTAGTAAGATTCAAAGGTTCTTACCTGGTACCTGTGGTCACGGTGTATCAGCCACTGCCCAGCGGTCACCAACTGCCTTATCGAATGCCTCACGTTAGGCGCCAAATGTTGTAGATTTTCATCATGGATCAAAGATGTCGACACCGGAAGTTGAGTAGAAAAAGGCTCAGTTTATTCTGACATATACAGTCCTTTATAGTCCATTTTCAGATACTCGTTCCTCACCCTAAACCTGCTCTAACCAGTCCCCTGACGTCCTTTGACGTCATGGATTAGTGCTGTCTCCTCATATAGTCATAACAACATAACATTCACTCTTCACTTATCTTACAACCCTGATAGCTTTGACACACAGAAGGGCAATGTGACCTTTCTTCTCACAAATGATATGTCATACATATGGATATATATATTAATTCCCAACACTATCTAATCTAACTAAAGTTAAAACTATAAAACCTATCTAATCTAACTAAAGTTAACACTATAAAACCTATCTAATCTAACTAAAGTTAAAACTATAAAACCTATCTAATCTAACTAAAGTTAAAACTATAAAACCTATCTAATCTAACTAAAGTTAAAACTATAAAACCTATCTAATCTAACTAAAGTTAACACTATAAAACCTATCTAATCTAACTAAAGTTAACACTATAAAACCTATCTAATCTAACTAAAGTTAACACTATAAAACCTATCTAATCTAACTAAAGTTAAAACTATAAAACCTATCTAATCTAACTAAAGTTAAAACTATAAAACCTATCTAATCTAACTAAAGTTAAAACTATAAAACCTATCTAATCTAACTAAAGTTAAAACTATAAAACCTATCTAATCTAACTAAAGTTAACACTATAAAACCTATCTAATCTAACTAAAGTTAACACTATAAAACCTATCTAATCTAACTAAAGTTAAAACTATAAAACCTATCTAATCTAACTAAAGTTAAAACTATAAAACCTATCTAATCTAACTAAAGTTAAAACTATAAAACCTATCTAATCTAACTAAAGTTAAAACTATAAAACCTATCTAATCTAACTAAAGTTAAAACTATAAAACCTATCTAATCTAACTAAAGTTAAAACTATAAAACCTATCTAATCTAACTAAAGTTAAAACTATAAAACCTATCTAATCTAACTAAAGTTAAAACTATAAAACCTATCTAATCTAACTAAAGTTAACACTATAAAACCTATCTAATCTAACTAAAGTTAAAACTATAAAACCTATCTAATCTAACTAAAGTTAAAACTATAAAACCTATCTAATCTAACTAAAGTTAACACTATAAAACCTATCTAATCTAACTAAAGTTAAAACTATAAAACCTATCTAATCTAACTAAAGTTAAAACTATAAAACCTATCTAATCTAACTAAAGTTAAAACTATAAAACCTATCTAATCTAACTAAAGTTAACACTATAAAACCTATCTAATCTAACTAAAGTTAAAACTATAAAACCTATCTAATCTAACTAAAGTTAAAACTATAAAACCTATCTAATCTAACTAAAGTTAACACTATAAAACCTATCTAATCTAACTAAAGTTAAAACTATAAAACCTATCTAATCTAACTAAAGTTAAAACTATAAAACCTATCTAATCTAACTAAAGTTAACACTATAAAACCTATCTAATCTAACTAAAGTTAAAACTATAAAACCTATCTAATCTAACTAAAGTTAACACTATAAAACCTATCTAATCTAACTAAAGTTAAAACTATAAAACCTATCTAATCTAACTAAAGTTAACACTATAAAACCTATCTAATCTAACTAAAGTTAACACTATAAAACCTATCTAATCTAACTAAAGTTAACACTATAAAACCTATCTAATCTAACTAAAGTTAAAACTATAAAACCTATCTAATCTAACTAAAGTTAACACTATAAAACCTATCTAATCTAACTAAAGTTAACACTATAAAACCTATCTAATCTAACTAAAGTTAAAACTATAAA
>CM035783.1:56382514-56386265 GCA_020466265.1 Siphamia tubifer
TACTGTTATGGCTAGAGTTAGCGTTACTGTTAGGGTTAAAGTTAGCGTTACTGTTATGGCTAGAGTTAGCGTTACTGTTATGGCTAGAGTTAGCGTTACTGTTATGGCTAGAGTTAGCGTTACTGTTAGGGTTAAAGTTAGCGTTACTGTTAGGGCGAGAGTTAGCGTTACTGTTAGGCGAGAGTTAGCGTTACTGTTAGGGCTAGAGTTAGCGATACTGTTAGGGTGAGAGTTAGCGTTACTGTTAGGGCTAGAGTTAGCGTTACTGTTAGGGTTAAAGTTAGCGTTACTGTTAGGGCTAGAGTTAGCATTACTGTTAGGGCTAGAGTTAGCGTTACTGTTAGGGTTAAAGTTAGCGTTACTGTTAGGGCTAGAGTTAGCGTTACTGTTAGGGCTAGAGTTAGCGTTACTGTTAGGGCTAGAGTTAGCGTTACTGTTAGGGTTAAAGTTAGCGTTACTGTTAGGGCTAGAGTTAGCGTTACTGTTAGGGCTAGAGTTAGCGTTACTGTTAGGGCTAGAGTTAGCGTTACTGTTAGGGTTAAAGTTAGCGTTACTGTTAGGGCTAGAGTTAGCGTTACTGTTAGGGCTAGAGTTAGCGTTACTGTTAGGGCTAGAGTTAGCGTTACTGTTAGGGTTAAGTTAGCGTTACTGTTAGGGCTAGAGTTAGCGTTACTGTTAGGGCTAGAGTTAGCGTTACTGTTAGGGCTAGAGTTAGCGTTACTGTTAGGGTTAAAGTTAGCGTTACTGTTAGGGCTAGAGTTAGCATTACTGTTAGGGCTAGAGTTAGCGTTACTGTTAGGGTTAAGTTAGCGTTACTGTTAGGGCTAGAGTTAGCGTTACTGTGATGTGTAGCATTTGTGTCCTACTTAATAATTATTTTTCAGTCTTGACAAGTTAATACATTTCAGATACTTTATCAAACGTTTCTTTATGATGAAGATGAAGGTGATGAAGATGATGGAATACTCCCTAGTGATGAAGCAGGGATGTCAGGAAGGCGGAGGTCAGTTTTTTTCTACTCTAACTAACCCTAACCCTTTCTCACATCAGTTGAAAATATTAAAATCAATACAAATACATTTGGTCTGGTCTACTTCCTGAAGATCATTTACTGCACAATCTAATTCAACATGAGTCAGTTACAGAAGAAGCTGTTTGAATGTTCTTTTCTATGTCTGGCTGCAGGATTAGAGACGTTGTGCTTATTTATGAACAATAAATATTTTATAAACTGTACTAATAATAATTTATGTTTTAAATAACAGATATTATACCTGTTTGTTTGTGTCTTTGTTCCGTTTATTATTTTAAAATTATTTAAAATTGTTGTTTCTGAAGTGTTCATTTATATTATAATACCTGAAAATGTGGCTGGTTTGCACAAAAGCACTATTAAAAAAGGTTATCATTGTTTCATAATAATCATTGTTGAAGTGGTTTTTTATCATTTTCAGTATCGTGAGGATGAGGGGGGACATGGAAAATGTCACCCCTCCAAGGGGGACCTGGGCCAAAAAAGTTTGACAACCCCTGATTTAAGTAACGTCAAAATCATGAAATAACTAGAAAAGCACTGAGAGCACAGACCTCCACTAAGGCCTGCCCCCCTCCAAAACTTTCCATTACCAACCTACCCTGAAAATGTCACCAAAATCTGTCCAGAAAGTTATGAGTTAAGTTTAACCCAAAAACATAAACTCAGCGGAAGTAAAAAATCTAAACCATGAAATATATATATATATATATATATATATATATATATATATATATATATATATATATATATATACATATATATATATATATATATATGTGTGTGTGTTTATGCACCATGGACGTCACTTTGGTGATTACATGTAAAATATTTAAAAATAAAACACAAAATGTTTCACTTCTTAGTCTGTTTTTGTTTAATGATGTTTGAAGTTAAAGAAAACATCTGACACTGACCCTTAAATGTAATATATGTAGAAGGAAAATGTGTGAAACTCATGTTAATATTCTAAAAATAAAGTTTAGATAGTGTTGGTGGATAAAAAAATCAACAGGTTTTTACTTTTTAAGTCAACAACAAAAACATTCTAAATATTAGTTATTTTATTTGTGTTAAATGTACTGACTTCTTCTTCCTCTTTACTCTTCTCCATTACTGACTGGACGTAAGAGTCTGTGGTTTAATGGAGGTGTTCAGAGTCCAGATCATCAGGGTGAAGCAGCCGTCATTGGATTATGGTGAAATATTATCTGTGGGAAATGGTTTTAATGTGGAGGCTGAAAAGAGCTTTTTATTCTCTGTGGAATACAACTGACCATTAGCCTAGCCACGCTAGCTCCTCCTAGCATCAGTAAATCTAATGTTCTATCGTAGTAGCCTAGCCACGCTAGCTCCTCCTAGCATCAGTAAATCTAATGTTCTATCGTAGTAGCCTAGCCACGCTAGCTCCTCCTAGCATCAGTAAATCTAATGTTCTATCGTAGTAGCCTAGCCACGCTAGCTCCTCCTAGCATCAGTAAATCTAATGTTCTATCGTAGTAGCCTAGCCACGCTAGCTCCTCCTAGCATCAGTAAATCTAATGTTCTATCGTAGTAGCCTAGCCACGCTAGCTCCTCCTAGCATCAGTAAATCTAATGTTCTATCGTAGTAGCCTAGCCACGCTAGCTCCTCCTAGCATCAGTAAATCTAATGTTCTATCGTAGTAGCCTAGCCACGCTAGCTCCTCCTAGCATCAGTAAATCTAATGTTCTATCGTAGTAGCCTAGCCACGCTAGCTCCTCCTAGCATCAGTAAATCTAATGTTCTATCGTAGTAGCCTAGCCACGCTAGCTCCTCCTAGCATCAGTAAATCTAATGTTCTATCGTAGTAGCCTAGCCACGCTAGCTCCTCCTAGCATCAGTAAATCTAATGTTCTATCGTAGTAGCCTAGCCACGCTAGCTCCTCCTAGCATCAGTAAATCTAATGTTCTATCGTAGTAGCCTAGCCACGCTAGCTCTCCTAGCATCAGTAAATCTAATGTTTCTATCGTAGTAGCCTAGCCACGCTAGCTCCTCCTAGCATCAGTAAATCTAATGTTCTATCGTAGTAGCCTAGCCACGCTAGCTCCTCCTAGCATCAGTAAATCTAATGTTCTATCGTAGTAGCCTAGCCACGCTAGCTCCTCCTAGCATCAGTAAATCTAATGTTCTATCGTAGTAGCCTAGCCACGCTAGCTCCTCCTAGCATCAGTAAATCTAATGTTCTATCGTAGTAGCCTAGCCACACTAGCTCCTCCTAGCATCAGTAAATCTAATGTTCTATCGTAGTAGCCTAGCCACACTAGCTCCTCCTAGCATCAGTAAATCTAATGTTCTATCGTAGTAGCCTAGCCACGCTAGCTCCTCCTAGCATCAGTAAATCTAATGTTCTATCGTAGTAGCCTAGCCACACTAGCTCCTCCTAGCATCAGTAAATCTAATGTTCTATCGTAGTAGCCTAGTTTCACTCAATGTAACTTTTGTCTAGATTTCCCTGAAACTGGTCGACCAATCACAGTGAAGTATAGTGTCAGAGGGTGGGGCTAAGAAAGTAACACTGCAACGACTGGTAGAGAAACAGTGTAAACAACCATAGAAGAAGAACAACAACGTTGATAGGTGGCTGTCGAACTGGGTGGTGATTTCCTTTTATTAAAGATGAGTGAAGAATGTGACAAAATGTTAGCCTAGCCTAGCAGCGCTATCCCTATTCATTACATGTATAGGCCTCGGACAT
>CM035783.1:56391365-56408029 GCA_020466265.1 Siphamia tubifer
TAGATAGTTAGTAGATAGTTAGTAGATAGTTAGTAGATAGTTAATAGATAGTTAATAGATAGTTAGTAGATAGTTAATAGATAGTTAATAGATAGTTAATAGATAGTTAGTAGATAGTTAATAGATAGTTAGTAGATAGTTAATAGATAGTTAATAGATAGTTAATAGATAGTTAGTAGATAGTTAGTAGATAGTTAATAGATAGTTAATAGATAGTTAGTAGATAGTTAGTAGATAGTTAGTAGATAGTTAATAGATAGTTAATAGATAGTTAGTAGATAGTTAATAGATAGTTAATAGATAGTTAGTAGATAGTTAATAGATAGTTAGTAGATAGTTAATAGATAGTTAATAGTTAGTAGATAGTTAATAGATAGTTAATAGATAGTTAGTAGATAGTTAATAGATAGTTAGTAGATAGTTAATAGATAGTTAGTAGATAGTTAGTAGATAGTTAATAGATAGTTAGTAGATAGTTAGTAGATAGTTAGTAGATAGTTAATAGATAGTTAATAGATAGTTAATAGATAGTTAATAGATAGTTAATAGATAGTTAATAGATAGTTAATAGATAGTTAGTAGATAGTTAATAGATAGTTAGTAGATAGTTAGTAGATAGTTAGTAGATAGTTAGTAGATAGTTAATAGATAGTTAATAGATAGTTAATAGATAGTTAGTAGATAGTTAGTAGATAGTTAATAGATAGTTAATAGATAGTTAGTAGATAGTTAATAGATAGTTAATAGATAGTTAGTAGATAGTTAATAGATAGTTAGTAGATAGTTAGTAGATAGTTAATAGATAGTTAATAGATAGTTAATAGATAGTTAGTAGATAGTTAATAGATAGTTAGTAGATAGTTAATAGATAGTTAGTAGATAGTTAATAGATAGTTAGTAGATAGTTAATAGATAGTTAATAGATAGTTAGTAGATAGTTAATAGATAGTTAATAGATAGTTAGTAGATAGTTAATAGATAGTTAATAGATAGTTAGTAGATAGTTAATAGATAGTTAATAGATAGTTAGTAGATAGTTAATAGATAGTTAGTAGATAGTTAGTAGATAGTTAATAGATAGTTAATAGATAGTTAATAGATAGTTAGTAGATAGTTAATAGATAGTTAGTAGATAGTTAATAGATAGTTAGTAGATAGTTAATAGATAGTTAATAGATAGTTAGTAGATAGTTAATAGATAGTTAGTAGATAGTTAAAAATGACCTGAATCTGATGAAAATGAATGAGTTTTGGACAAAAGACAAAGATGTTCCATCAGTCTGTGGATATTATTAACTACCTGATCCTGCAGACGTTCTACTGCAGCAGCAGCAGATAAAAGACTAGAACAGTGTGTAGACATAGAACTGTTCTGTCAGTGGGTGGGTCCACAACCTCGGTACCAAAAGGTTCAGTTTTAATTATGGTTTGTTCTTCACCAGGGTGAGTGTTTTATTTGGAAAGATGAGGTGATGAGGTAGGTAGGTAGTTAGGAAGTTAGGTAGGTAGTTAGGTAGGTATGTAGTTAGGTAGGTATGTAGTTAGGTAGGTAGGTAGTTAGGTATGTAATTAGGTAGGTAGGTAGGTATGTAGTTAGGTAGTTCGGTAGGTAGTTAGGTAGGTTAGGTATGTAGTTAGGTAGGTAGTTAGGTATGTAGTTAGGTATGTAGTTAGGTATGTAGTTAGGTAGGTAGTTAGGTATGTAGTTAGGTATGTAGTTAGGTAGGTAGTTAGGTAGGTAGTTAGGTAGGTAGTTAGGTAGGTAGGTTAGGTAGGTAGTTAGGTAGGTAGTCAGGTAGGTAGGTTAGGTAGGTAGTTAGGTAGGTAGTCAGGTAGGTTAGGTAGGTAGTTAGGTATGTAGTTAGGTATGTAGTTAGGTAGGTAGGTAGTTAGGTATGTAGTTAGGTAGGTAGTTAGGTAGGTAGGTTGGTAGGTAGTTAGGTATGTAGTTAGGTATGTAGTTAGGTATGTAGTTAGGTAGGTAGGTCGGTATGTAGTTAGGTAGGTCGGTATGTAGTTAGGTAGGTAGGTCGGTAGTTAGTTAGGTAGGTAGTTAGGTAGGTAGGTAGTTAGTTAGTTAGGTAGGTCGGTAGGTAGGTAGTTAGGTAGGTAGTTAGGTAGGTAGGTCGGTAGGTAGTTAGGTAGGTAGTTAGGTAGGTAGTTAGGTAGGTCGGTATGTAGTTAGGTATGTAGTTAGGTAGGTAGTTAGGTAGGTAGTTAGGTAGGTAGGTATGTAGTTAGGTAGGTCGGTAGGTAGTTAGGTAGGTAGGTAGTTAGTTAGTTAGGTAGGTCGGTAGGTAGTTAGGTAGGTAGTTAGGTAGGTAGGACGGTAGGTAGTTAGGTAGGTAGGACGGTAGGTAGGTCGGTAGGTAGTTAGGTAGGTAGGTCGGTAGGTAGTTAGGTAGGTAGTTAGGTAGGTAGGTCGGTAGGTAGTTAGTTAGGTAGGTAGTTAGGTAGGTCGGTATGTAGTTAGGTATGTAGTTAGGTAGGTAGGTAGTTAGTTAGTTAGGTAGGTCGGTAGGTAGTTAGGTAGGTAGGTCGGTAGGTAGTTAGGTAGGTCGGTAGGTAGTTAGGTAGGTAGTTAGGTAGGTAGTTAGGTAGGTAGTTAGGTAGGTAGTTAGGTAGGTAGGTCGGTAGGTAGTTAGTTAGGTAGGTAGTTAGGTAGGTCGGTATGTAGTTAGGTATGTAGTTAGGTAGGTAGTTCGGTAGGTAGTTAGGTAGGTCGGTATGTAGTTAGGTATGTAGTTAGGTAGGTAGGTCGGTAGGTAGTTAGGTAGGTCGGTATGTAGTTAGGTATGTAGTTAGGTAGGTAGGTCGGTAGGTAGTTAGGTAGGTAGGTCGGTATGTAGTTAGGTATGTAGTTAGGTAGGTAGTTAGGTAGGTAGTTAGTTAGTTAGGTAGGTAGGTCGGTAGGTAGTTAGGTAGGTAGTTAGTTAGGTAGGTAGGTCGGTAGGTAGTTAGGTAGGTAGGTCAGTAGCATTGACAATGGAAGACTCGTGACCACTAAATCTACTTTTAGTTTTTATGTGAGCTTTTTCCTTTCTTTGTAAATGTCAGTCTTAGCGACTGTAAAAAAAAATAACATTTTCTTCTCTGGGTTTGAACGATTGTCGCAGCCGTAAATTAAACAAAACAAAGACATTTTCCTCAAACTACTGACTATATAGTAATGTGATGTGAAGTTTTCCTGATGCTTTGTTCTCAGGTGTTCTAACAGGAAGGTGTATTCACATAAGTAAAACCAAAGGCATGTGTGAGATGAAAGGCTGGTGTCCTGCTGAGGTCGACACCATCAAAACGTAAGATATTTAACAATCTTTAAAGTCTTTGTGTCCATATGGTGTTAAAGCATTGGTGCAAAGTGCACTTAAAAGGCTTTATTTTTCTCTAAAAATGCCATGGTGCTTTATAATCCAGAACACTTCATATGTGGATTAATTCTGGTAGTGCTTATAGTGACTTGGAATTTTGACTTTTTATCTCCTAAATTTCACTTTTTTTATCTCATAATTTTAACTTTTTTTATTTCATAATTTTCACTTTTTTATTTCATAATTTTCACTTTTTTATTTCATAATTTTCACTTTTTTATCTCATAATTTTCACTTTTTTATCTCATAATTTTCACTTTTTTATTTCATAATTTTCACTTTTTTATTTCATAATTTTCACTTTTTTATCTCATAATTTTCACTTTTTTATCTCATAATTTTCACTTTTTTATCTCATAATTTTCACTTTTTTATTTCATAATTTTCACTTTTTTATCTCATAATTTTCACTTTTTTATCTCATAATTTTCCCTTTTTTTATTTCATAATTTTCACTTTTTTTATCTCATAATTTTCACTTTTTTATTTCATAATTTTCACTTTTTTATCTCATAATTTTAACTTTTTTTATCTCATAATTTTCCCGTTATCTCATGATTTTGCTTCTTTTTATCTTCTCTCATGATTACTGTCGCGCTTCGTCCGTCGTGCATAATTTTCACTAAAATCTCTTCTTCTCTCTCAATTCTCAGCAGATTTCAATTTTAATTTTATGATAATATTGAATGAGTCCCTTTAGTTGATAGCACGACATCACAGCTGTGATTAGAAACAAATAACCAAGAAACCAGTTGTTGTTTCATGATCTTATTTTTGGTTTTATTTTTAAAAAATGAATGAACAAAACAAACACAGATTGCATTTATTGCTGTTTTTAATCTAAAACAACATTTTTGAACGTCTGGCGTCACCAGAAATGTGTGATGTTAAAATGAAGTCATGAGTCAGTCCGTCAGTCTGTCCTTTTCCTTTTCCTTTCAGAACACCCATGATGGAAGTGGAGAATTTCACTGTTTTAATCAAGAACAGCATCCGTTTCCCAACGTTCAACTACACCAAGTACATTCACTGTCATTTTAAATGAATTTAATTTTAATGACACAAACGTTGAATTTAATTTTAATGACACAAACGTTGAATTTAATTTTAATAACACAAACGTTGAATTTAATTTTAATAACACAAACGTTGAATTTAATTTTAATAACACAAACGTTGAATTTAATTTTAATAACACAAACGTTGAATTTAATTTTAATAACACAAACGTTGAATTTAATTTTAATAACACAAACGTTGAATTTAATTTTAATGACACAAACGTTGAATTTAATTTTAATAACACAAACGTTGACTTCCTGTTATGCTTCTTCCTTTTTCACAGAGGAAATGTGTTTCCGTCTCTCACTGATGAGTATGTCAAAAAATGTCATTTTGACACAGTCAACAACACATACTGCCCCATTTTTCGAGTGGGTGACATGGTCCGCTACGCCCAACAGAACTTCACCCAACTGGCAAATATGGTGCGTCCTGATTGGATGATTATTGGACTGGGTATCAGGAGTAAAGTCTAGCTTTTATAAACTAAATATATTTAATACCAGAGGTGGTCAAAGTAAATGTTCTGCATTTATATAGTTCTGTTCCACCTTCATGGTTCAAAGTTCTTTACATTAGCTTCACATTCACCCATTCACACACACACTCATACACCAGTAGGTTTCTAAGGTCAAAGGTCAGTCCTACTGGGGGCCTAAGTCAGGGTTCAGTGTCTTTGCCCAAGGACACTTCGACATGTGGACAGCCAGAGCTGGGACGCGAACCGCCAACCTCTTGGTCATTGGGCGACCCACTCTACCAACTGACCCACTCTACCAACTGACCCACTCTACTAACTGACCCACTCTACCAACTGACCCACTCTACCAACTGACCCACTCTACCAACTGACCCACTCTACCAACTGACCCACTCTACCAACTGACCCACTCTACTAACTGACCCACTCTACTAACTGACCCACTCTACCAACTGACCCACTCTACCAACTGACCCACTCTACCAACTGACCCACTCTACTAACTGACCCACTCTACCAACTGACCCACTCTACCAACTGACCCACTCTACCAACTGACCCACTCTACCAACTGACCCACTCTACTAACTGACCCACTCTACTAACTGACCCACTCTACTAACTGACCCACTCTACCAACTGACCCACTCTACTAACTGACCCACTCTACTAACTGACCCACTCTACTAACTGACCCACTCTACCAACTGACCCACTCTACTAACTGACCCACTCTACTAACTGACCCACTCTACCAACTGACCCACTCTACCAACTGACCCACTCTACCAACTGACCCACTCTACTAACTGACCCACTCTACCAACTGACCCACTCTACTAACTGACCCACTCTACTAACTGACCCACTCTACCAACTGACCCACTCTACCAACTGACCCACTCTACCAACTGACCCACTCTACCAACTGACCCACTCTACCAACTGACCCACTCTACCAACTGAGCCACTCTACTAACTGACCCACTCTACCAACTGAGCCACTCTACTAACTGACCCACTCTACCAACTGACCCACTCTACCAACTGACCCACTCTACTAACTGACCCACTCTACCAACTGACCCACTCTACTAACTGACCCACTCTACCAACTGACCCACTCTACTAACTGACCCACTCTACTAACTGACCCACTCTACCAACTGACCCACTCTACTAACTGACCCACTCTACTAACTGACCCACTCTACTAACTGACCCACTCTACTAACTGACCCACTCTACCAACTGACCCACTCTACCAACTGACCCACTCTACTAACTGACCCACTCTACCAACTGACCCACTCTACTAACTGACCCACTCTACTAACTGACCCACTCTACTAACTGACCCACTCTACCAACTGACCCACTCTACCAACTGACCCACTCTACTAACTGACCCACTCTACCAACTGACCCACTCTACTAACTGACCCACTCTACCAACTGACCCACTCTACCAACTGACCCACTCTACCAACTGAGCCACAGCCACCCCAAAGTACTGCCATTATGTACTGCAGTAGAAGTACAGTTACTTGTGTGAAAAAATACTCTGAGAAAAATAGAAGTACTGAAGTACCTTTACTGAAGTAAAAGTAAAAAAGTACAACTTCTCAATTGTAAAAAAGTACAAAAGTCAAAAGTAACTTTTTTTTTTTTGCCATGAATGCAATAATATTTAACCAGGATATTTTCTGCACTGGACTATAAAGAGCATTAAGTGAAGTCAAAATAATGAAATAAAAAGTCAAAATAATGAAATAAAAAGTCAAAATAATGAAATAAAAAGTCAAAATAATGAGATAAAAAGTCAAAATAATGAAATAAAAAGTCAAAATAATGAGATAAAAAGTCAAAATAATGAAATAAAAAGTCAAAATAATGAAATAAAAAGTCAAAATAATGAGAAAAACTGATATAAGTTAGGATTTAATCAATCAGACACTGTTCCTCTTTTTTCTTCCATGTCAGGGGGAACTGGACTAAAAATATGTTTCTAAAGGGGAACATCAGTGAAAAAAGTTTGACAGTCACTGCTTTAAAACATTGTATTTGCTGTTGACAAAAGTACTTCAGTTTTATGAGATGAGTTCAGCATATGTACAGTTTCAGACTTTGTACTTTAGAAAATACTACTGGAAATAAATAAAATAATGTGATCAATAATAAAGGTATAGCTAATGTACATATAGTCAAAGTACTGACATTCTGTACTGCAGTACAAGTACAGCTACTGGTGTGAAAAATACTCTGGTAAAATTAGAAGTACTGATACACCTCCTTTACTGAAGTAAAAGTACAAAAGTAAAACTGCATTTCTTTCCCATGGATGAAATAATACTGATTTAACCAAGAAAAAAGTTTCAAAAGTATCTGAAAAATACTGCATTTAAAAGTGAGTGAGTTTGTAGAAAACGTCACAGTATTTAGTTTTGTGGGTATAGGTTAGGACATTTAGGAAAAATAGAAAAATAAAGGAAAAAAGGACAATTTAGATGAAACATCATCATTATGCCATAAAAAGATCATATGTGAGATTTAAAAAAATGCATAATTAGCAAAAGATAATACGTGGAACACCAGTAACTATCAAAAAAATATTCCCTGACGCAGAGTTGTGATAGTAACTGGTGTTCCATGTATTATTCTACAGGTTATTACACTTTATTACTGTCACTACTCTAACACACTAGTGTTGTGAAATAGGCGGGGCAGACAGAAGGGGGGGCAGAAAGTTTTAGGCGGAGAAAAGAGACGGGGCAGCGGGCGTTAACGGGGCAGCGGGCGTTAACGGGGCAGCGGGCGTTAACGGGGCAGCGGGCGTTAACGGGGCAGCGGGCGTTAACGGGGCAGCGGGCGTTAACGGCGCAGCGGGCGGTTATCGAAAAAAATCCGCCCGCTGACGTCATTCAAAGTGAACGGGACGTTCTAGAAGGACGTAGAATACGTTTTCTAAATAAAACAGGAGCACTTCCGTCTGCAGCAGACACTTCACATCAGAACACTACATCTGGGGATGACGGTTTGAAACCCTAGCATTTTTCCTTGGAATGATTCTATTCCTACAGGAAAAAGGAGCCAGTATATGAACGGTGTCAAAAACGGCAGCTGTTAACGTCGCTATGAGTTGAGATAAAACAAATGTCCATGGTTTTAAAGTTATGGTGAACACAAATAAGTAATGTTGTCCTTAAACTGTAGTTGTGACCTTTAACCTTTCCATGCCAGTACATCAGTGTCAGCAGTAAACAACAGTAGCATTGGAAGGAAAGAGTGTAAATAGTGATAGAACAGTGAACAGTAGTTAGTGCAACAGCAGTAAGTCACAGTAAATGTATGAACACTGATCAAACCTGGAGTTTGGGACCATCCTCTTTTTTTATTTGTCATGGGTAACATCTAACCCTCACAAAAACCTGCCCGTCTACTACATTAGATATTATGACAAACAAACACTAACATAAACACACACTGCCAGAGACAAATGGGAACGGATTATGATAGCATTGGGCTAACATTAGCATTATGCTAATGAGATGTTGACTTGAACCATAGACAGAACAAATATAAAATAGTCAAATAGTCCATGTCCTCTATACTATCCATACATAACCATAGAACCCTAGTCCTAGGTAGAAGTGGACAGACTAATGACTGGTGGACAGACTAATGACTGGTGGACAGACTAATGACTGGTGGACAGACTAATGACTAGTGGACAGACTAATGACTGGTGGACAAACTAATGGCTGGTGGACAGACTAATGACTAGTGGACAGACTAATGACTGGTGGACAGACTAATGACTGGTGGACAGACTAATGGCTGGTGGACAGACTAATGACTAGTGGACAGACTAATGACTGGTGGACAGACTAATGACTGGTGGACAGACTAATGACTGGTGGACAGACTAATGGCTGGTGGACAGACTAATGACTAGTGGACAGACTAATGACTGGTGGACAGACTAATGACTGGTGGACAGACTAATGACTGGTGGACAGACTAATGACTGGTGGACAGACTAATGACTAGTGGACAGACTAATGACTAGTGGACAGACTAATGACTGGTGGACAGACTAATGACTGGTGGACAGACTAATGACTGGTGGACAGACTAATGACTAGTGGACAGACTAATGACTGGTGGACAGACTAATGACTGGTGGACAGACTAATGACTGGTGGACAGACTAATGACTGGTGGACAGACTAATGACTAGTGGACAGACTAATGACTAGTGGACAGACTAATGACTGGTGGACAGACTTATCACTTCAGTAGAACTCATCTCTATTTACTTTGATACTTTTTACTCACAGAAAAATGTTTATTTTTCGTTAGTGAATTTTCCTCCATGATTCTCTCAATATCTGTCAATGTTAAAAGTGTCAAATTTCTTCAGGAACTTGAAAAGACTCTTTCAATATTAGCGTCTTTCTACTGTCTGGACGTTTAACAGGAAGTTCGGTAACGCTCCTGTGACGTATTTACACTTATTGTGAAAAAGGTTCATTCTAACACATTGATATTTTCAGTCCAGACTGATCTGGAAACTTGACTTTTCTTTATCGCTAAAACACGTGGGAACATTTCATCAGTTTGATTTGTGTTATAGAAGACATCATTTGACCACATAACGCTTATGAATTGTCACAATAAAGTTGATCATATATGTGACCCCCACCAGTAAACCAGTCATAAGTGTGTGTAAATCCAAACAGAGTTATGTGTGTATCATGGTAGAGTGGAAACTAAGGTTTAAGATGGTGAAAAAATGATGTTTCTATCACAAGTAGAACCAAAGTTATGGTCATTTTAATATCCACATTTGGACATATTTTACAATTTGCATATTTTTAGATATTGTCCGTTAAAGTTTTGGACTGTTTTGGGGTAGGAAGTCCTTAGCAACGCATAATAATTTGTATCCGATTGACACAAATTGTTGACAGATGTTAAAGGACACTCTGATGGACATGTCACAGAAGTTTTATATATTATAATAATAGGACAGAAGTGTGACGTATTATAATCATTTGGCTTACACCATTGGACAGAACATTCAATATAAGCTTTTACCTCGTACCAAACACTTGGGTGTTTACCCACGGAACGGAGATCGTTTTGTTCGGCGAAAAGAGGTGGAAGTCGTCTTTGTCTTTGCTCAGCAATACCTGAACTTTTGTCACCGCTTAAATAATTGACTCAATAAACACCTTTATTGATTGGATTTTAATGTAATGACCACAGGAAGTGAACATAGAGGTGTTAAGGTACCGTTTTTTGATAAGGTGTAAACACTAATAACAAATCACCTTCCAGCCTAAATTTGGCTGTAGCTCTGAACGGCTCAGTGCGACTTATGCCTGGTTTCATGGTGGAGGGTCACATTTTTGTCCTCACTAGGGTCGCGGGGGTCACTGGGGGCCTAATCCAGCTACAAGGTGGTGGTTAGCACGGTGGTGCAGTGGTTAGCACTCGTGCCTCACAGCCAGAAGGACCCTGGTTGGAATCCCGTACCAGACCTTTCTGTGTGGAGTTTGCATGTCCTCCCCGTGTCCATGTGGGTTTTCGCCGGGCACTCCGGTTTCCTCCCACCATCCAAACACATGCACTGATAGGTTAATTGGTTAATCTAAAATTGTCCATAGGTGTGAATGTGAGAGTGATTGTTTGTCTATATATGTTCAGCCCTGCCATGAACTGGCGTCTCATACAGGGTGACCTCTGACCCCGCCTTCGCCCATTGTAGCTGGATTAGGCCCCCAGTGACCCAAGTGTGGATAAAGCGGGTTCAGATAATGAATGAATTAATATTTTTGTCCATCAATAGTTGCATTAATTTTTGGTTATTGATGATGGAGAATCGAACCGCTGCATCAACTTCAAAAATCCAAATCTAATCTATGATGAATCTGACTTTTTGGAGGTTCATTCATGTCGTTCTGTCACTGATGACGTCGACTAAACCTTTAGACAATAAAGACATGAGAGCACACTTACTTTTGAAGGATTGTCTTTTTTTCTTATGTCAGGGTGGAGTGATAGGCATAAAGATCGACTGGTCATGTGATCTGGACCAGTCACATGACCAGTGTAAGCCTTCGTACTCCTTCACTCGTCTCGATGCCATGTCACAACACAACGCTGTGTCGCCTGGATACAACTTCAGGTAAAATATAAGACATGAAATTATTTTCTTTAAAATGATGAAAGCAAAATGTTCATAGTTGAATAAAGTAAGATGTGTTTATGTAAATATCTACATGTAGAAAATATATGTGTAGTCATGAACCTTTTTTAACAGTGATGTTGATGTAATGGACGTATTTCTGTTTTAACATAAACTCACTAGTTTAAATATGAATAATGTACAATAGTTATTTTTTTAATATCTGTGCCATACATGTTTATCACTAGCCTAGCCTAGCCTAGCTTAGCTTAGCAGTGCTTGATAGTCAGGGGGGGCGGGGCTAAAAGGTTGTCTTTCAAATCCCTCTGTATGCAATAGGACGGTACTACAACCAATCAGTGTCATCTTTAGGATGACGTCGTCTTAATAGAAGCTTGTTCTTTGTCAGAATTTATGCTGATGAGTTCTCCGACCCAAAGTTATTGTTTTCATTCATATTGTTCATGTAACTGATCACAGATCCACAGCAAAACATCTTGAAATTGAAGTCGAATTTTAATCTTCTTTTTTAACAGTTACAAAACACAATATGAATGAAAACAATAACTTTGAGTCAGAGAAATCATCAGCGTAAAAAATAACCCATTGTTAAGTTTTCACAAAGAACAAACTTCTATAATAGTAAGAAAAACTGTTTAAAGGTCAAAGGTGAATCCTCACCTAAACTCTTAAAGTGACAGTACATCATTTTTGTCTATGTATAAGAGATAATCTATGTATATGAATGATAATAATTTGAATTGTCATATATAATATTCATTATTCCAATCATGAAATAGAATCATCTATGAAATTACAAATTCAAATTAAAGTATTTATCTTTTCAAAAAATATTCTCAAATATTTGAACATAAGTTTACTTTGTCAGTGAGTTATATACATATTCATATGATGAGGGATTATTTAATTAAAAATGTAAATATTTATATATATTCAAGGTTTGCCAAATACTTTAAAATGAAGAATGGGAGCGACTACCGTACTCTGGTTAAAGCCTACGCCATTAGGTTTGATGTGCTGGTCAATGGAAACGTGAGTATAACCTTCACTTTGTTCATCAGCTGCTTGTTTGTGAGAAATTAAAGTGTTTGAAATTTTCTGCAGTATTTGTTGTAACTAAAAAAAAAGGAAAAATATTTTCTGTGTGTGTGTGTGTGTCTGTGTGTGTGTGTGTGTGTGTGTTACCTGACATCTTATGTATGGAATATAACTCTGGGTATAACTCAGGCTGTAGCGTTAGGATCCTGTCATCGCTCTGTGACGACACACACACACACACACACACACACACACACACACACACACACACACACACACACACACACACACACACACACACACACACACACACACACACACACACACACACACACACACACACACACACACACACACACACACACACACACACACACACACACACACACACACACACACACACACACACACACACACACACACACACACACACACACGTCTGTCTCTGTGTAAAGTAAGAAACTCTTGGAGTGTGTTCTGATTGGATGGTTTCAGGAGATCTCATATGTTTGACAGCTTTGTTGTTCACAGTTAAATCCCATTTGACATTTTTCAGGAAGTCAATAAGAAACATGATGTGACTTTGTGTCTCCTGTCATCATTCATTTGGATGAACTTTGGGTCAAGTCGACGCTAGTTAGTGAATGATTGGAACACTGTCGAGCAGGACTGACAGTGTTCTGACCCGAAGAACAGTTCATACCTTTGGTCACAGGTCACAGACTGGGGGTCAGAGGTTACAGACTGAGGGTCAGAGGTCACAGACTGGGGATCAGAGGTCACAGACTGGGGGTCAGAGGTCACAGACTGGGGTTCAGAGGTCACAGACTGGGGGTCAGAGGTTACAGACTGTGGGTCAGAGGTTACAGACTGAGGGTCAGAGGTTACAGACTGGGGGTCAGAGGTTACAGACTGGGGGGTCAGAGGTTACAGACTGGGGGTCAGAGACGGGTGGAGCTGAGCAGTGAAGCTGGTGAGGACATGGAAGACAGATGAGTTCAGAAAAGCAGGTGTAAAGACGGTACTTGCTGTGCAGTAGATGGACTTTAGTCAAAGTTCTGAATGACGGCAGGTTCCAAACTGAGGTAGTTTATTATCCAGTGTCCACATGAGACATCCAGAGACAGTGACCATGACGTCCACTGCACCTGTTTACACACAACAGACAAAGGACAGAGTGACAGTAGGCAGAAGACATGAGGACATGAGGACGTGAGGACGTGAGGACATGAGGATATGAGGATATGAGGACATGAGGACATGAGGACATGAGGATATGAGGACATGAGGACATGAGGATATGAGGATATGAGGATATGAGGATATGAGGACATGAGGACATGAGGATATGAGGATATGAGGATATGAGGATATGAGGACATGAGGATATGAGGATATGAGGATATGAGGATATGAGGACATGAGGACATGAGGATATGAGGATATGAGGATATGAGGACATAAGGACATGAGGACATGAGGACATGAGGACATGAGGATGTGAGGATATGAGGACATGAGGATATGAGGACATGAGGACATGAGGACATGAGGACATGAGGACATGAGGACATGAGGACGTGGGGGTTTGAACACAGTACAAAGTGTGAGTAAAAAGTACACATGGATACTAATATAGAAATACTTTATTAAAGGGAAAATATCTTTGAGTGGTCTTATTATTATTATTATTATTATTTATTTATTTATTTTTGGTTAGTTGTGACAGATTTATTAATAAATACTCATATGTTTTCATCTTTTAAGGCGGGAAAGTTCAACATGATCCCTACACTCATCAACATGGTGGCAGCTTTTACTTCAGTGGGAGTAGTGAGTACTGTCCACATGTACTTTTATTTTATTATTCACATACAGTACTACCTACTGTTGTTTATATACTTTTAGTATCCACATACAGTACTACCTACTGTTGTTTATATACTTTTAGTATTCACATACAGTACTACCTACTGTTGTTTATATACTTTTAGTATTCACATACAATACTACCTACTGTTGTTTATATACTTTTAGTATCCACATACAGTACTACCTACTGTTGTTTATATACTTTTAGTATTCACATACAATACTACCTACTGTTGTTTATATACTTTTAGTATTCACATACAATACTACCTACTGTTGTTTATATACTTTTAGTATCCACATACAGTACTACCTACTGTTGTTTATATACTTTTAGTATCCACATACAATACTACCTACTGTTGTTTATATACTTTTAGTATTCACATACAATACTACCTACTGTTGTTTATATACTTTTAGTATCCACATACAGTACTACCTACTGTTGTTTATATACTTTTAGTATCCACATACAGTACTACCTACTGTTGTTTATATACTTTTAGTATCCACATACAGTACTACCTACTGTTGTTTATATACTTTTATTATCCACATACAGTACTACCTACTGTTGTTTATATACTTTTAGTATCCACATACAGTACTACCTACTGTTGTTTATATACTTTTAGTATCCACATACAGTACTACCTACTGTTGTTTATATACTTTTAGTATCCACATACAGTACTACCTACTGTTGTTTATATACTTTTAGTATCCACATACAGTACTACCTACTGTTGTTTATATACTTTTAGTATCCACATACAGTACTACCTACTGTTGTTTATATACTTTTATTATCCACATACAGTACTACCTACTGTTGTTTATATACTTTTAGTATTCACATACAGTACTACCTACTGTTGTTTATATACTTTTATTATCCACATACAGTACTACCTACTGTTGTTTATATACTTTTAGTATCCACATACAGTACTACCTACTGTTGTTTATATACTTTTAGTATCCACATACAGTACTACCTACTGTTGTTTATATATACATATATTATAAATGTATTGTACAGGGGACGGTGCTGTGTGATATTATTCTACTGAACTTCCTGAAGGGAGCTGAACAGTACAAGGCTAAGAAGTTTGAGGAGGTAAAAATACTTCATTAATCACATGATGTTGTATCATGTGATCCAGACGATATAATATTATCTTTACCTGCATTTTATGTTTGATATCACAGAACATTCTACAGTGTTAACATCAACTCTGAGTGTTAATTTAACATCATGAAAGTTTTGATATTGTCCCACTAGTTATAGTGTTAATTTAACACTCCCTAAAGTGTTGATAGTTACAGTGTAAAAATAAGTCTAACCAGAGTTAACAATTAACTCTATGATAACATCAAATAGTGTTAAGTTGTTGTGACACTAGTGTACATATACTAGTGTTCATTTTACACATGTTAGTGTTAGAGTTAATTTTGTGGGTTTTTGGTGAATTTTAGGATTTTTTTTTATATTTTTTTTCTCCACGTTTTGTGTTTCTTACTGTATTTTGTGCAAAATTTCACTTTACAAAATGTTTTGACAGTTTTCTTTGTATTGCTGCATTTCCAGCTCAAAATGCCACATTAATACAAAGCATATTTTACACTGAGCTAATGTGTTACCCAGTTTGGACAAACACGTTAAGTACACACACACACACACACACACACACACACACACACACACACACACACACATATATACATATATATATATATATATATATATATATATATATATATATATATATACACCCTTCTTTCTAGAGTCTTTTTTACTTATGCAAAATTAAACATAATTCCCGTATTTTTCACACTGGTGCAGTGTCAATAAATGGTTTATTTTTGATGTTTTTCATTTGTAAGTTGCATTAAGTGAAGTCAAAATTATGTGATAAAAAAGTGAAAGTTATGAGATAAGTCACAACTATGAGATGAAATGTGAAAATTAGATAAAATGTCAATATTACAGGATAAAAATTTAAAAATAATGAGATAAAAAGTCCAGTCACTAAACACAACCAGCATTAATCCATATATCAGACGTACTGTGGTTTTTGGAGAAAATTAATGTATCTTAAGTGTGTGAAGAAAATATGCTAAAATAGATTAAAAATGATTATTTAATCATGATTTATCCAAATCAACCCTGTGATTAAAGTGATTAAAAGGTTTAATCATTAAATCATCAATTACACAGCACTAATTAGTTTACTTTTATTCTTATCACAGATAAAAATCCTTCTTTTTATTGTATCATTTACAGGTGAGCGACAGCCCTCTGGACTCACCAGGTAATAGCCTGTACCGTTCCCAACTGTCACTGAGACACAACCATGACATCATGAGGTCCAGCGACTCTGGAGCATTTTCTCTAGAACATTATATGTGAAGAAAACACCAGTTACACATTCAGCCTAATATGATGTAAAAAAGAGCAGTGACAGGAGTTCATTTACATTCTAATCTTTTTTACATCTATGTTTCACTAAAATTGTTCAAATCAACAACTTGATACGTCTTAAGAAAAATAAGTCAAATTTCATCCATTTTCTGTTTCAGTCTAAAAGTTGATTATTTGCACATGTGCAGAACAACTGAC
>CM035783.1:56408129-56413129 GCA_020466265.1 Siphamia tubifer
AATAATGAAGAGAGAGAGACAGAGAGAGACAGACGAGAGAGAGAGGAGAGAGGACAGAGAGAGAGAGAGAGAATGACGAGAGACAGAGAGAGAGAGAGGAGAAGAGAGAGAGAGAGAGAGAGAGAGAACAGAGAGAGCGAAGAGAGGACAGAGAGAGAGAGACAGAGAGACCAGAGAGAGACAGAGAGAGAGAAGAGAGAGAGAGAGAGAGAGAAGAGACATGACAGACACACCCAGAGAGAGAGAATATATAGCAGTATATGTACATATGTGTGTCCAGGTGTGAGGACAGTGGACATGTCCAGTCCACTGTCCAAAGTGCTGATGCTCTATGGTGGTTGTTGTATGTGTGTGTGTAGTGTGTGTGTGTGTGTTCTTCTTCTGTGGTGGTTCACTTTTATTTTTGACTTTATTCCAGTTCAGAAGTTTGTACTTTTTACTTTTACTTCAGTAACGCAGTTTGAATCAGTACTTGTACTTTTACCAGAGTATTTTTTCACACCAGTAGCTGTACTTGTACTGTAGTACAGAATGTTAGTACTTTAACCACCTCTACTCCCCGAACCATTAATGCATTTGTCTTCTGCAGGAGACAAATGTTTCACAGTTTTACTTGCAAATTCTGTCCATTGAAAACGACATTTAATTAAAAAATAAATTGTGAATAAATTTAAATATTTTTTAAAAATGTATTTGAATAAAAAAAGTGTTGCATTGTTACTGTTATGGTTAGAGTTAGCGTTACTGTTAGGGTTAAAGTTAGCGTTACTGTTATGGCTAGAGTTAGCCTTACTGTTATGGCTAGAGTTAGCGTTTACTGTTATGGCTAGTGTTAGCATTACTGTTATGGCTAGAGTTAGTGTATACTGTTATGGCTAGAGTTAGCGTTACTGTTATGGCTAGAGTTAGCCTTACTGTTATGGCTAGAGTTAGCGTTACTGTTATGGCTAGAGTTAGCGTTACTGTTATGGCTAGAGTTAGCCTTACTGTTATGGCTAGAGTTAGCCTTACTGTTATGGCTAGAGTTAGCGTTACTGTTAGGGTTAAAGTTAGCGTTACTGTTATGGCTAGAGTTAGCCTTACTGTTATGGCTAGCGTTAGCATTACTGTTATGGCTAGAGTTAGCGTTACTGTTATGGCTAGTGTTAGCATTACTGTTATGGCTAGAGTTAGTGTTAGTGGCTAGAGTTAGCGTTACTGTTATGGCTAGAGTTAGCCTTACTGTTATGGCTAGAGTTAGCGTTACTGTTATGGCTAGAGTTAGCGTTACTGTTATGGCTAGAGTTAGCCTTACTGTTATGGCTAGAGTTAGCGTTACTGTTAGGGTTAAAGTTAGCGTTACTGTTATGGCTAGAGTTAGCGTTACTGTTATGGCTAGAGTTAGCGTTACTGTTATGGCTAGAGTTAGCGTTACTGTTAGGGTTAAAGTTAGCGTTACTGTTAGGGCGAGAGTTAGCGTTACTGTTAGGGCGAGAGTTAGCGTTACTGTTAGGGCTAGAGTTAGCGTTACTGTTAGGGTGAGAGTTAGCGTTACTGTTAGGGCTAGAGTTAGCGTTACTGTTAGGGTTAAAGTTAGCGTTACTGTTAGGGCTAGAGTTAGCATTACTGTTAGGGCTAGAGTTAGCGTTACTGTTAGGGTTAAAGTTAGCGTTACTGTTAGGGCTAGAGTTAGCGTTACTGTTAGGGCTAGAGTTAGCGTTACTGTTAGGGCTAGAGTTAGCGTTACTGTTAGGGTTAAAGTTAGCGTTACTGTTAGGGCTAGAGTTAGCGTTACTGTTAGGGCTAGAGTTAGCGTTACTGTTAGGGCTAGAGTTAGCGTTACTGTTAGGGTTAAAGTTAGCGTTACTGTTAGGGCTAGAGTTAGCGTTACTGTTAGGGCTAGAGTTAGCGTTACTGTTAGGGCTAGAGTTAGCGTTACTGTTAGGGTTAAAGTTAGCGTTACTGTTAGGGCTAGAGTTAGCATTACTGTTAGGGCTAGAGTTAGCGTTACTGTTAGGGTTAAAGTTAGCGTTACTGTTAGGGCTAGAGTTAGCGTTACTGTGATGTGTAGCATTTGTGTCCTACTTAATAATTATTTTTCAGTCTTGAACATGTTAATACATTTCAGATACTTTATCAAACGTTTCTTTATGATGAAGATGAAGGTGATGAAGATGATGGAATACTCCCTAGTGATGAAGCAGGGATGTCAGGAAGGCGGAGGTCAGTTTTTTTCTACTCTATCTTTCTCACATCAGTTGAAAATATTAAAATCAATACAAATACATTTGTGACCTGGTCTACTTCCTGAAGATCATTTACTGCACAATCTAATTCAACATGAGTCAGTTACAGAAGAAGCTGTTTGAATGTTCTTTTCTATGTCTGGCTGCAGGATTAGTGACGTTGTGCTTATTTATGAACAATAAATATTTTATAAACTGTACTAATAATAATTTATGTTTTAAATAACAGATATTATACCTGTTTGTTTGTGTCTTTTGTTCCGTTTATTATTTTAAAATTATTTAAAATTGTTGTTTCTGAAGTGTTCATTTATATTATAATACCTGAAAATGTGGCTGGTTTGCACAAAAGCACTATTAAAAAAGGTTATCATTGTTTCATAATAATCATTGTTGAAGTGGTTTTTTATCATTTTCAGTATCGCCAGGATGAGGGGGGACATGGAAAAATGTCACCCCTCCAAGGGGGACCTGGGCCAAAAAAGTTTGACAACCCCTGATTTAAGTAACGTCAAAATCATGAAATAACTAGAAAAGCACTGAGAGCACAGACCTCCACTAAGGCTGCCCCCCTCCAAAACTTTCCATTACCAACCTACCCTGAAAATGTCACCAAAATCTGTCCAGAAAGTTATGAGTTAAGTTTAACCCAAAAACATAAACTCAGCGGAAGTAAAAAATCTAAACCATGAAATATATATATATATATATATATATATATATATATATATATATATATATATATATATATATACATATATATATATATATGTGTGTGTGTTTATGCACCATGGACGTCACTTTGGTGATTACATGTAAAATATTTAAAAATAAAACACAAAATGTTTCACTTCTTAGTCTGTTTTTGTTTAATGATGTTTGAAGTTAAAGAAAACATCTGACACTGACCCTTAAATGTAATATATGTAGAAGGAAAATGTGTGAAACTCATGTTAATATTCTAAAAATAAAGTTTAGATAGTGTTGGTGGATAAAAAAATCAACAGGTTTTTACTTTTTAAGTCAACAACAAAAACATTCTAAATATTAGTTATTTTATTTGTGTTAAATGTACTGACTTCTTCTTCCTCTTTACTCTTCTCCATTACTGACTGGACGTAAGAGTCTGTGGTTTAATGGAGGTGTTCAGAGTCCAGATCATCAGGGTGAAGCAGCCGTCATTGGATTATGGTGAAATATTATCTGTGGGAAATGGTTTTAATGTGGAGGTTGAAAAGAGCTTTTTATTCTCTGTGGAATACAACTGACCATTAGCCTAGCCACGCTAGCTCCTCCTAGCATCAGTAAATCTAATGTTCTATCGTAGTAGCCTAGCCACGCTAGCTCCTCCTAGCATCAGTAAATCTAATGTTCTATCGTAGTAGCCTAGCCACGCTAGCTCCTCCTAGCATCAGTAAATCTAATGTTCTATCGTAGTAGCCTAGCCACGCTAGCTCCTCCTAGCATCAGTAAATCTAATGTTCTATCGTAGTAGCCTAGCCACGCTAGCTCCTCCTAGCATCAGTAAATCTAATGTTCTATCGTAGTAGCCTAGCCACGCTAGCTCCTCCTAGCATCAGTAAATCTAATGTTCTATCGTAGTAGCCTAGCCACGCTAGCTCCTCCTAGCATCAGTAAATCTAATGTTCTATCGTAGTAGCCTAGCCACGCTAGCTCCTCCTAGCATCAGTAAATCTAATGTTCTATCGTAGTAGCCTAGCCACGCTAGCTCCTCCTAGCATCAGTAAATCTAATGTTCTATCGTAGTAGCCTAGCCACACTAGCTCCTCCTAGCATCAGTAAATCTAATGTTCTATCGTAGTAGCCTAGCCACACTAGCTCCTCCTAGCATCAGTAAATCTAATGTTCTATCGTAGTAGCCTAGCCACGCTAGCTCCTCCTAGCATCAGTAAATCTAATGTTCTATCGTAGTAGCCTAGCCACACTAGCTCCTCCTAGCATCAGTAAATCTAATGTTCTATCGTAGTAGCCTAGTTTCACTCAATGTAACTTTTGTCTAGATTTCCCTGAAACTGGTCGACCAATCACAGTGAAGTATAGTGTCAGAGGGTGGGGCTAAGAAAGTAACACTGCAACGACTGGTAGAGAAACAGTGTAAACAACCATAGAAGAAGAACAACAACGTTGATAGGTGGCTGTCGAACTGGGTGGTGATTTCCTTTTATTAAAGATGAGTGAAGAATGTGACAAAATGTTAGCCTAGCCTAGCAGCGCTATCCCTATTCATTACATGTATAGGCCTCGGACATGGAAGTATTCGAAGAAGTGGATACAGCAGATGCACCAATTTTCCCAGTGGATACTTACGGTACTGCAACGAAAACTCCCATGCAGCTAAAAAAGCAGCAAAATAGTAAAAAAACAAACAGTAAAAGTGTTGAGAGGACACCTGCAGCTGGAACACCTGGTCATTACTGTTCTGACTAGTTCATAGTTTTAACTTATTGACTTTTTATTACTTAATATGTTTTATAAAGGCCAGAAAAGTCCCAGAAAAACAGAATTTTTCAGTGATGTGGTCATGTGGTGTCTGAGGAGTGAGAGTGACGTTACTACTACATGTGTACTGAACTGTGAATACATTATACTCAATAATACTTAGAATACTTAGAATTATACTTCTACTACCACTGTCACATGTGTTTAGTTTGAAAGTGTAAAACATCTATTGTGAGAATGACATGAGTATAAAGTACAGATATTTATGAACACATGTCAAATAAATACTGCAGTAAAGTAACGTACAGGTACTTA
>CM035783.1:56418129-56470629 GCA_020466265.1 Siphamia tubifer
GTTAGTAGATAGTTAATAGATAGTTAATAGATAGTTAATAGATAGTTAGTAGATAGTTAGTAGATAGTTAATAGATAGTTAATAGATAGTTAATAGATAGTTAGTAGATAGTTAGTAGATAGTTAGTAGATAGTTAGTAGATAGTTAATAGATAGTTAATAGATAGTTAGTAGATAGTTAATAGATAGTTAGTAGATAGTTAATAGATAGTTAGTAGATAGTTAATAGATAGTTAATAGTTAGTAGATAGTTAATAGATAGTTAATAGATAGTTAGTAGATAGTTAATAGATAGTTAGTAGATAGTTAATAGATAGTTAGTAGATAGTTAATAGATAGTTAGTAGATAGTTAGTAGATAGTTAGTAGATAGTTAATAGATAGTTAATAGATAGTTAATAGATAGTTAGTAGATAGTTAGTAGATAGTTAGTAGATAGTTAATAGATAGTTAATAGATAGTTAATAGATAGTTAATAGATAGTTAGTAGATAGTTAGTAGATAGTTAATAGATAGTTAATAGATAGTTAGTAGATAGTTAATAGATAGTTAATAGATAGTTAGTAGATAGTTAATAGATAGTTAGTAGATAGTTAATAGATAGTTAATAGTTAGTAGATAGTTAATAGATAGTTAATAGATAGTTAGTAGATAGTTAATAGATAGTTAGTAGATAGTTAATAGATAGTTAGTAGATAGTTAATAGATAGTTAATAGATAGTTAGTAGATAGTTAATAGATAGTTAGTAGATAGTTAATAGATAGTTAGTAGATAGTTAATAGATAGTTAGTAGATAGTTAATAGATAGTTAATAGATAGTTAGTAGATAGTTAATAGATAGTTAGTTAATAGATAGTTAATAGATAGTTAGTAGATAGTTAATAGATAGTTAGTAGATAGTTAATAGATAGTTAATAGATAGTTAGTAGATAGTTAATAGATAGTTAATAGATAGTTAAAAATGACCTGAATCTGATGAAAATGAATGAGTTTTGGACAAAAGACAAAGATGTTCCATCAGTCTGTGGATATTATTAACTACCTGATCCTGCAGACGTTCTACTGCAGCAGCAGCAGATAAAAGACTAGAACAGTGTGTAGACATAGAACTGTTCTGTCAGTGGGTGGGTCCACAACCTCGGTACCAAAAGGTTCAGTTTTAATTATGGTTTGTTCTTCACCAGGGTGAGTGTTTTATTTGGAAAGATGAGGTGATGAGGTAGGTAGGTAGTTAGGAAGTTAGGTAGGTAGTTAGGTAGGTATGTAGTTAGGTAGGTATGTAGTTAGGTAGGTAGGTAGTTAGGTATGTAATTAGGTAGGTAGGTAGGTATGTAGTTAGGTAGTTCGGTAGGTAGTTAGGTAGGTTAGGTATGTAGTTAGGTAGGTAGTTAGGTAGGTAGTTAGGTATGTAGTTAGGTATGTAGTTAGGTATGTAGTTAGGTAGGTAGTTAGGTAGGTAGTTAGGTATGTAGTTAGGTATGTAGTTAGGTAGGTAGTTAGGTAGGTAGTTAGGTAGGTAGTTAGGTAGGTAGGTTAGGTAGGTAGTTAGGTAGGTAGTCAGGTAGGTAGGTTAGGTAGGTAGTTAGGTAGGTAGTCAGGTAGGTTAGGTAGGTAGTTAGGTATGTAGTTAGTTAGGTAGTTAGGTATGTAGTTAGGTATGTAGTTAGGTATGTAGTTAGTTAGGTAGTTAGGTATGTAGTTAGGTATGTAGTTAGGTAGGTAGGTAGTTAGGTATGTAGTTAGGTAGGTAGTTAGGTAGGTAGGTTGGTAGGTAGTTAGGTATGTAGTTAGGTATGTAGTTAGGTATGTAGTTAGGTAGGTAGGTCGGTATGTAGTTAGGTAGGTCGGTATGTAGTTAGGTAGGTAGGTCGGTAGTTAGGTAGGTAGGTAGTTAGGTAGGTAGGTAGTTAGTTAGTTAGGTAGGTCGGTAGGTAGGTAGTTAGGTAGGTAGTTAGGTAGGTAGGTCGGTAGGTAGTTAGGTAGGTAGTTAGGTAGGTAGTTAGGTAGGTCGGTATGTAGTTAGGTAGGTAGTTAGGTAGGTAGTTAGGTAGGTAGTTAGGTAGGTCGGTATGTAGTTAGGTAGGTAGTTAGGTAGGTAGTTAGGTAGGTCAGTAGGTAGTTAGGTAGGTAGGTAGTTAGTTAGTTAGGTAGGTCGGTAGGTAGTTAGGTAGGTAGTTAGGTAGGTAGGTCGGTAGGTAGTTAGGTAGGTAGTTAGGTAGGTAGGTCGGTAGGTAGTTAGTTAGGTAGGTAGGTAGTTAGGTAGGTCGGTAGGTAGTTAGGTAGGTAGTTAGGTAGGTAGTTAGGTATGTAGTTAGGTATGTAGTTAGGTAGGTAGGTAGTTAGGTATGTAGTTAGGTAGGTAGTTAGGTAGGTAGGTTGGTAGGTAGTTAGGTATGTAGTTAGGTATGTAGTTAGGTATGTAGTTAGGTAGGTAGGTCGGTATGTAGTTAGGTAGGTCGGTATGTAGTTAGGTAGGTAGGTCGGTAGTTAGTTAGGTAGGTAGTTAGGTAGGTAGTTAGGTAGGTAGGTAGTTAGTTAGTTAGGTAGGTCGGTAGGTAGTTAGGTAGGTAGTTAGGTAGGTAGGTCGGTAGGTCGGTAGGTAGTTAGGTAGGTAGTTAGGTAGGTAGTTAGGTAGGTAGTTAGGTAGGTAGGTCGGTAGGTAGTTAGTTAGGTAGGTAGTTAGGTAGGTCGGTATGTAGTTAGGTATGTAGTTAGGTAGGTAGTTCGGTAGGTAGTTAGGTAGGTCGGTATGTAGTTAGGTATGTAGTTAGGTAGGTAGGTCGGTAGGTAGTTAGGTAGGTAGGTCGGTATGTAGTTAGGTATGTAGTTAGGTAGGTAGTTAGGTAGGTAGTTAGTTAGTTAGGTAGGTAGGTCGGTAGGTAGTTAGGTAGGTAGGTCAGTAGCATTGACAATGGAAGACTCGTGACCACTAAATCTACTTTTAGTTTTTATGTGAGCTTTTTCCTTTCTTTGTAAATGTCAGTCTTAGCGACTGTAAAAAAATTACATTTTCTTCTCTGGGTTTGAACGATTGTCGCAGCCGTAAATTAAACAAAACAAAGACATTTTCCTCAAACTACTGACTATATAGTAATGTGATGTGAAGTTTTCCTGATGCTTTGTTCTCAGGTGTTCTAACAGGAAGGTGTATTCACATAAGTAAAACCAAAGGCATGTGTGAGATGAAAGGCTGGTGTCCTGCTGAGGTCGACACCATCAAAACGTAAGATATTTAACAATCTTTAAAGTCTTTGTGTCCATATGGTGTTAAAGCATTGGTGCAAAGTGCACTTAAAAGGCTTTATTTTTCTCTAAAAATGCCATGGTGCTTTATAATCCAGAACACTTCATATGTGGATTAATTCTGGTAGTGCTTATAGTGACTTGGAATTTTGACTTTTTATCTCCTAAATTTCACTTTTTTTATCTCATAATTTTAACTTTTTTTATTTCATAATTTTCACTTTTTTATTTCATAATTTTCACTTTTTTATCTCATAATTTTCACTTTTTTTATTTCATAATTTTCACTTTTTTATTTCATAATTTTCACTTTTTTTATTTCATAATTTTCACTTTTTTATCTCATAATTTTCACTTTTTTTATTTCATAATTTTTACTTTTTTATCTCATAATTTTCACTTTTTTATCTCATAATTTTCACTTTTTTTATTTCATAATTTTTACTTTTTTATCTCATAATTTTCACTTTTTTATCTCATAATTTTCACTTTTTTATTTCATAATTTTCACTTTTTTTATTTCATAATTTTCACTTTTTTATCTCATAATTTTCACTTTTTTATCTCATAATTTTCACTTTTTTTATTTCATAATTTTTACTTTTTTATCTCATAATTTTCACTTTTTTATCTCATAATTTTCACTTTTTTATTTCATAATTTTCACTTTTTTATTTCATAATTTTCACTTTTTTATCTCATAATTTTCACTTTTTTATTTCATAATTTTCACTTTTTTATCTCATAATTTTCACTTTTTTATTTCATAATTTTCACTTTTTTTATTTCATAATTTTCACTTTTTTATCTCATAATTTTCACTTTTTTATCTCATAATTTTCACTTTTTTATCTCATAATTTTCACTTTTTTTATTTCATAATTTTCACTTTTTTATCTCATAATTTTCACTTTTTTATTTCATAATTTTCACTTTTGTTATTTCATAATTTTCACTTTTTTATCTCATAATTTTCACTTTTTTATTTCATAATTTTCACTTTTTTATTTCATAATTTTCACTTTTTTATCTCATAATTTTCACTTTTTTATTTCATAATTTTCACTTTTTTATTTCATAATTTTCACTTTTTTATCTCATAATTTTCACTTTTTTATTTCATAATTTTCACTTTTTTATCTCATAATTTTCACTTTTTTATCTCATAATTTTCACTTTTTAATTTCATAATTTAAACTTTTTTTATCTCATAATTTTCCCGTTATCTCATGATTTTGCTTCTTTTTATCTTCTCTCATGATTACTGTCGCGCTTCGTCCGTCGTGCATAATTTTCACTAAAATCTCTTCTTCTCTCTCAATTCTCAGCAGATTTCAATTTTAATTTTATGATAATATTGAATGAGTCCCTTTAGTTGATAGCACGACATCACAGCTGTGATTAGAAACAAATAACCAAGAAACCAGTTGTTGTTTCATGATCTTATTTTTGGTTTTATTTTTAAAAAATGAATGAACAAAACAAACACAGATTGCATTTATTGCTGTTTTTAATCTAAAACAACATTTTTGAACGTCTGGCGTCACCAGAAATGTGTGATGTTAAAATGAAGTCATGAGTCAGTCCGTCAGTCTGTCCTTTTCCTTTTCCTTTCAGAACACCCATGATGGAAGTGGAGAATTTCACCGTTTTAATCAAGAACAGCATCCGTTTCCCAACGTTCAACTACACCAAGTACATTCACTGTCATTTTAAATGAATTTAATTTTAATGACACAAACGTTGAATTTAATTTTAATGACACAAACGTTGAATTTAATTTTAATGACACAAACGTTGAATTTAATTTTAATAACACAAACGTTGAATTTAATTTTAATGACACAAACGTTGAATTTAATTTTAATAACACAAACGTTGAATTTAATTTTAATGACACAAACGTTGAATTTAATTTTAATGACACAAACGTTGAATTTAATTTTAATGACACAAACGTTGAATTTAATTTTAATAACACAAACGTTGAATTTAATTTTAATGACACAAACGTTGAATTTAATTTTAATAACACAAACGTTGAATTTAATTTTAATGACACAAACGTTGAATTTAATTTTAATAACACAAACGTTGAATTTAATTTTAATGACACAAACGTTGAATTTAATTTTAATAACACAAACGTTGAATTTAATTTTAATGACACAAACGTTGAATTTAATTTTAATAACACAAACGTTGACTTCCTGTTATGCTTCTTCCTTTTTCACAGAGGAAATGTGTTTCCGTCTCTCACTGATGAGTATGTCAAAAAATGTCATTTTGACACAGTCAACAACACATACTGCCCCATTTTTCGAGTGGGTGACATGGTCCGCTACGCCCAACAGAACTTCACCCAACTGGCAAATATGGTGCGTCCTGATTGGATGATTATTGGACTGGGTATCAGGAGTAAAGTCTAGCTTTTATAAACTAAATATATTTAATACCAGAGGTGGTCAAAGTAAATGTTCTGCATTTATATAGTTCTGTTCCACCTTCATGGTTCAAAGTTCTTTACATTAGCTTCACATTCACCCATTCACACACACACTCATACACCAGTAGGTTTCTAAGGTCAAAGGTCAGTCCTACTGGGGGCCTAAGTCAGGGTTCAGTGTCTTTGCCCAAGGACACTTCGACATGTGGACAGCCAGAGCTGGGACGCGAACCGCCAACCTCTTGGTCATTGGGCGACCCACTCTACCAACTGACCCACTCTACCAACTGACCCACTCTACCAACTGACCCACTCTACTAACTGACCCACTCTACCAACTGACCCACTCTACCAACTGACCCACTCTACCAACTGACCCACTCTATCAACTGACCCACTCTACCAACTGACCCACTCTACCAACTGACCCACTCTACTAACTGACCCACTCTACTAACTGACCCACTCTACCAACTGACCCACTCTACCAACTGACCCACTCTACCAACTGACCCACTCTACTAACTGACCCACTCTACTAACTGACCCACTCTACTAACTGACCCACTCTACCAACTGACCCACTCTACCAACTGACCCACTCTACTAACTGACCCACTCTACTAACTGACCCACTCTACCAACTGACCCACTCTACCAACTGACCCACTCTACCAACTGACCCACTCTACCAACTGACCCACTCTACTAACTGACCCACTCTACCAACTGACCCACTCTACCAACTGACCCACTCTATCAACTGACCCACTCTACCAACTGACCCACTCTATCAACTGACCCACTCTACCAACTGACCCACTCTACCAACTGACCCACTCTACTAACTGACCCACTCTACCAACTGACCCACTCTACCAACTGACCCACTCTACCAACTGACCCACTCTACCAACTGACCCACTCTACTAACTGACCCACTCTACTAACTGACCCACTCTACTAACTGACCCACTCTACTAACTGACCCACTCTACTAACTGACCCACTCTACCAACTGACCCACTCTACCAACTGACCCACTCTACTAACTGACCCACTCTACCAACTGACCCACTCTACCAACTGACCCACTCTACCAACTGACCCACTCTACCAACTGACCCACTCTACCAACTGACCCACTCTACCAACTGACCCACTCTACCAACTGACCCACTCTACCAACTGACCCACTCTACTAACTGACCCACTCTACCAACTGACCCACTCTACCAACTGACCCACTCTACCAACTGACCCACTCTACCAACTGACCCACTCTACTAACTGACCCACTCTACTAACTGACCCACTCTACTAACTGACCCACTCTACCAACTGACCCACTCTACCAACTGACCCACTCTACCAACTGACCCACTCTACCAACTGACCCACTCTACTAACTGACCCACTCTACTAACTGACCCACTCTACCAACTGACCCACTCTACCAACTGACCCACTCTACTAACTGACCCACTCTACCAACTGACCCACTCTACCAACTGACCCACTCTACCAACTGACCCACTCTACCAACTGACCCACTCTACTAACTGACCCACTCTACCAACTGACCCACTCTACCAACTGACCCACTCTACCAACTGACCCACTCTACCAACTGACCCACTCTACCAACTGACCCACTCTACCAACTGACCCACTCTACCAACTGACCCACTCTACCAACTGACCCACTCTACCAACTGACCCACTCTACCAACTGACCCACTCTACTAACTGACCCACTCTACTAACTGACCCACTCTACTAACTGACCCACTCTACTAACTGACCCACTCTACCAACTGACCCACTCTACCAACTGACCCACTCTACCAACTGACCCACTCTACCAACTGACCCACTCTACCAACTGACCCACTCTACCAACTGACCCACTCTACCAACTGACCCACTCTACCAACTGACCCACTCTACCAACTGACCCACTCTACCAACTGACCCACTCTACCAACTGACCCACTCTACTAACTGACCCACTCTACCAACTGACCCACTCTACCAACTGACCCACTCTACCAACTGACCCACTCTACTAACTGACCCACTCTACCAACTGACCCACTCTACCAACTGACCCACTCTACCAACTGACCCACTCTACTAACTGACCCACTCTACTAACTGACCCACTCTACCAACTGACCCACTCTACCAACTGACCCACTCTACCAACTGACCCACTCTACCAACTGACCCACTCTACTAACTGACCCACTCTACTAACTGACCCACTCTACCAACTGACCCACTCTACCAACTGACCCACTCTACCAACTGACCCACTCTACTAACTGACCCACTCTACTAACTGACCCACTCTACTAACTGACCCACTCTACCAACTGACCCACTCTACCAACTGACCCACTCTACTAACTGACCCACTCTACCAACTGACCCACTCTACTAACTGACCCACTCTACTAACTGACCCACTCTACCAACTGACCCACTCTACCAACTGACCCACTCTACTAACTGACCCACTCTACCAACTGACCCACTCTACCAACTGACCCACTCTACCAACTGAGCCACTCTACTAACTGACCCACTCTACCAACTGAGCCACTCTACTAACTGACCCACTCTACTAACTGACCCACTCTACCAACTGACCCACTCTACCAACTGACCCACTCTACTAACTGACCCACTCTACCAACTGACCCACTCTACTAACTGACCCACTCTACCAACTGACCCACTCTACCAACTGACCCACTCTACCAACTGACCCACTCTACTAACTGACCCACTCTACTAACTGACCCACTCTACCAACTGACCCACTCTACTAACTGACCCACTCTACCAACTGACCCACTCTACCAACTGACCCACTCTACCAACTGACCCACTCTACCAACTGACCCACTCTACCAACTGAGCCACAGCCACCCCAAAGTACTGCCATTATGTACTGCAGTAGAAGTACAGTTACTTGTGTGAAAAAATACTCTGAGAAAAATAGAAGTACTGAAGTACCTTTACTGAAGTAAAAGTAAAAAAGTACAACTTCTCAATTGTAAAAAAGTACAAAAGTCAAAAGTAACTTTTTTTTTTTTGCCATGAATGCAATAATATTTAACCAGGATATTTTCTGCACTGGACTATAAAGAGCATTAAGTGAAGTCAAAATAATGAAATAAAAAGTCAAAATAATGAAATAAAAAGTCAAAATAATGAAATAAAACGTCAAAATAATGAAATAAAAAGTCAAAATAATGAAATAAAAAGTCAAAATAATGAGATAAAAAGTCAAAATAATGAGATAAAAAGTCAAAATAATGAAATAAAAAGTCAAAATAATGAAATAAAAAGTCAAAATAATGAGATAAAAAGTCAAAATAATGAGATAAAAAGTCAAAATAATGAAATAAAAAGTCAAAATAATGAAATAAAAAGTCAAAATAATGAGAAAAACTGATATAAGTTAGGATTTAATCAATCAGACACTGTTCCTCTTTTTTCTTCCATGTCAGGGGGAACTGGACTAAAAATATGTTTCTAAAGGGGAACATCAGTGAAAAAAGTTTGACAGTCACTGCTTTAAAACATTGTATTTGCTGTTGACAAAAGTACTTCAGTTTTATGAGATGAGTTCAGCATATGTACAGTTTCAGACTTTGTACTTTAGAAAATACTACTGGAAATAAATAAAATAATGTGATCAATAATAAAGGTATAGCTAATGTACATATAGTCAAAGTACTGACATTCTGTACTGCAGTACAAGTACAGCTACTGGTGTGAAAAATACTCTGGTAAAATTAGAAGTACTGATACACCTCCTTTACTGAAGTAAAAGTACAAAAGTAAAACTGCATTTCTTTCCCATGGATGAAATAATACTGATTTAACCAAGAAAAAAGTTTCAAAAGTATCTGAAAAATACTGCATTTAAAAGTGAGTGAGTTTGTAGAAAACGTCACAGTATTTAGTTTTGTGGGTATAGGTTAGGACATTTAGGAAAAATAGAAAAATAAAGGAAAAAAGGACAATTTAGATGAAACATCATCATTATGCCATAAAAAGATCATATGTGAGATTTAAAAAAATGCATAATTAGCAAAAGATAATACGTGGAACACCAGTAACTATCAAAAAAATATTCCCTGACGCAGAGTTGTGATAGTAACTGGTGTTCCATGTATTATTCTACAGGTTATTACAGTTTATTACTGTCACTACTCTAACACACTAGTGTTGTGAAATAGGCGGGGCAGACAGAAGGGGGGGCAGAAAGTTTTAGGCGGAGAAAAGAGACGGGGCAGCGGGCGTTAACGGGGCAGCGGGCGTTAACGGGGCAGCGGGCGTTAACGGCGCAGCGGGCGTTAACGGGGCAGCGGGCGGTTATCGAAAAAAATCCGCCCGCTGACGTCATTCAAAGTGAACGGGACGTTCTAGAAGGACGTAGAATACGTTTTCTAAATAAAACAGGAGCACTTCCGTCTGCAGCAGACACTTCACATCAGAACACTACATCTGGGGATGACGGTTTGAAACCCTAGCATTTTTCCTTGGAATGATTCTATTCCTACAGGAAAAAGGAGCCAGTATATGAACGGTGTCAAAAACGGCAGCTGTTAACGTCGCTATGAGTTGAGATAAAACAAATGTCCATGGTTTTAAAGTTATGGTGAACACAAATAAGTAATGTTGTCCTTAAACTGTAGTTGTGACCTTTAACCTTTCCATGCCAGTACATCAGTGTCAGCAGTAAACAACAGTAGCATTGGAAGGAAAGAGTGTAAATAGTGATAGAACAGTGAACAGTAGTTAGTGCAACAGCAGTAAGTCACAGTAAATGTATGAACACTGATCAAACCTGGAGTTTGGGACCATCCTCTTTTTTTATTTGTCATGGGTAACATCTAACCCTCACAAAAACCTGCCCGTCTACTACATTAGATATTATGACAAACAAACACTAACATAAACACACACTGCCAGAGAAAAATGGGAACGGATTATGATAGCATTTGGGCTAACATTAGCATTATGCTAATGAGATGTTGACTTGAACCATAGACAGAACAAATATAAAATAGTCAAATAGTCCATGTCCTCTATACTATCCATACATAACCATAGAACCCTAGTCCTAGGTAGAAGTGGACAGACTAATGACTGGTGGACAGACTAATGACTAGTGGACAGACTAATGACTGGTGGACAGACTAATGACTGGTGGACAGACTAATGACTGGTGGACAGACTAATGACTAGTGGACAGACTAATGACTGGTGGACAAACTAATGGCTGGTGGACAGACTAATGACTAGTGGACAGACTAATGACTGGTGGACAGACTAATGAC
Organism: Siphamia tubifer; assembly: GCA_020466265.1. Lineage (NCBI taxonomy): Eukaryota > Metazoa > Chordata > Actinopteri > Kurtiformes > Apogonidae > Siphamia > Siphamia tubifer. The sequence continues at coordinate 56,429,178 of CM035783.1, forward strand.
TGGTGGACAGACTAATGACTGGTGGACAGACTAATGGCTGGTGGACAGACTAATGACTAGTGGACAGACTAATGACTGGTGGACAGACTAATGACTGGTGGACAGACTAATGACTGGTGGACAGACTAATGGCTGGTGGACAGACTAATGACTAGTGGACAGACTAATGACTGGTGGACAGACTAATGACTGGTGGACAGACTAATGACTGGTGGACAGACTAATGACTGGTGGACAGACTAATGACTGGTGGACAGACTAATGACTAGTGGACAGACTAATGACTAGTGGACAGACTAATGACTGGTGGACAGACTTATCACTTCAGTAGAACTCATCTCTATTTACTTTGATACTTTTTACTCACAGAAAAATGTTTATTTTTCGTTAGTGAATTTTCCTCCATGATTCTCTCAATATCTGTAAATGTTAAAAGTGTCAAATTTCTTCAGGAACTTGAAAAGACTCTTTCAATATTAGCGTCTTTCTACTGTTGACGTTTAACAGGAAGTTCGGTAACGCTCCTGTGACGTATTTACACTTATTGTGAAAAAGGTTCATTCTAACACATTCTAAGTCCAGACTGATCTGGAAACTTGACTTTTCTTTATCGCTAAAACACGTGGGAACATTTCATCAGTTTGATTTGTGTTATAGAAGACATCATTTGACCACATAACGCTTATGAATTGTCACAATAAAGTTGATCATATATGTGACCCCCCACCAGTAAACCAGACATAAGTGTGTGTAAATCCAAACAGAGTTATGTGTGTATCTTGGTAGAGTGTAAACTAAGGTTTAAGATGGTGAAAAAATGATGTTTCTATCACAAGTAGAACCAAAGTTATGGTCATTTTAATATCCACATTTGGACATATTTTACAATTTGCATATTTTTAGATATTGTCCGTTAAAGTTTTGGACTGTTTTGGGGTAGGAAGTCCTTAGCAACGCATAATAATTTGTATCCGATTGACACAAATTGTTGACAGATGTTAAAGGACACTCTGATGGACATGTCACAGAAGTTTTATATATTATAATAATAGGACAGAAGTGTGACGTATTATAATCATTTGGCTTACACCATTGGACAGAACATTCAATATAAGCTTTTACCTCGTACCAAACACTTGGGTGTTTACCCACGGAACGGAGATCGTTTTGTTCGGCGAAAAGAGGTGGAAGTCGTCTTTGTCTTTGCTCAGCAATACCTGAACTTTTGTCACCGCTTAAATAATTGACTCAATAAACACCTTTATTGATTGGATTTCAATGTAATGACCACAGGAAGTGAACATAGAGGTGTTAAGGTACCGTTTTTTGATAAGGTGTAAACACTAATAACAAATCACCTTCCAGCCTAAATTTGGCTGTAGCTCTGAACGGCTCAGTGCGACTTATGCCTGGTTTCATGGTGGAGGGTCACATTTTTGTCCTCACTAGGGTCGCGGGGGTCACTGGGGGCCTAATCCAGCTACAAGGTGGTGGTTAGCACGGTGGTGCAGTGGTTAGCACTCGTGCCTCACAGCCAGAAGGACCCTGGTTCGAATCCCGTACCAGACCTTTCTGTGTGGAGTTTGCATGTCCTCCCCGTGTCCGCGTGGGTTTTCACCGGGCACTCCGGTTTCCTCCCACCATCCAAACACATGCACTGATAGGTTAATTGGTTAATCTAAAATTGTCCATAGGTGTGAATGTGAGAGTGATTGTTTGTCTATATATGTTCAGCCCTGCCATGAACTGGCGTCTCATACAGGGTGACCTCTGACCCCGCCTTCGCCCATTGTAGCTGGATTAGGCCCCCAGTGACCCAAGTGTGGATAAAGCGGGTTCAGATAATGAATGAATTAATATTTTTGTCCATCAATAGTTGCATTAATTTTTGGTTATTGATGATGGAGAATCGAACCGCTGCATCAACTTCAAAAATCCAAATCTAATCTATTATGAATCTGACTTTTTGGAGGTTCATTCATGTCGTTCTGTCACTGATGACGTCGACTAAACCTTTAGACAATAAAGACATGAGAGCACACTTACTTTTGAAGGATTGTCTTTTTTTCTTATGTCAGGGTGGAGTGATAGGCATAAAGATCGACTGGTCATGTGATCTGGACCAGTCACATGACCAGTGTAAGCCTTCGTACTCCTTCACTCGTCTCGATGCCATGTCACAACACAACGCTGTGTCGCCTGGATACAACTTCAGGTAAAATATAAGACATGAAATTATTTTCTTTAAAATGATGAAAGCAAAATGTTCATAGTTGAATAAAGTAAGATGTGTTTATGTAAATATCTACATGTAGAAAATATATGTGTAGTCATGAACCTTTTTTAACAGTGATGTTGGTGTAATGGACGTATTTCTGTTTTAACATAAACTCACTAGTTTAAATATGAATAATGTACAATAGTTATTTTTTTAATATCTGTGCCATACATGTTTATCACTAGCCTAGCCTAGCCTAGCCTAGCTTAGCAGTGCTTGATAGTCAGGGGGGGCGGGGCTAAAAGGTTGTCTTTCAAATCCCTCTGTATGCAATAGGACGGTACTACAACCAATCAGTGTCATCTTTAGGATGACGTCGTCTTAATAGAAGCTTGTTCTTTGTCAGAATTTATGCTGATGAGTTCTCCGACCCAAAGTTATTGTTTTCATTCATATTGTTCATGTAACTGATCACAGATCCACAGCAAAACATCTTGAAATTGAAGTCGAATTTTAATCTTCTTTTTTAACAGTTACAAAACACAATATGAATGAAAACAATAACTTTGAGTCAGAGAAATCATCAGCGTAAAAAATAACCCATTGTTAAGTTTTCACAAAGAACAAACTTCTATAATAGTAAGAAAAACTGTTTAAAGGTCAAAGGTGAATCCTCACCTAAACTCTTAAAGTGACAGTACATCATTTTTGTCTATGTATAAGAGATAATCTATGTATATGAATGATAATAATTTGAATTGTCATATATAATATTCATCATTCCAATCATGAAATAGAATCATCTATGAAATTACAAATTCAAATTAAATTATTTATCTTTTCAAAAAATATTCTCAAATATTTGAACATAAGTTTACTTTGTCAGTGAGTTACATACATATTCATATGATGAGGGATTATTTAATTAAAAATGTAAATATTTATATATATTCAAGGTTTGCCAAATACTTTAAAATGAAGAATGGGAGCGACTACCGTACTCTGGTTAAAGCCTACGCCATTAGGTTTGATGTGCTGGTCAATGGAAACGTGAGTATAACCTTCACTTTGTTCATCAGCTGCTTGTTTGTGAGAAATTAAAGTGTTTGAAATTTTCTGCAGTATTTGTTGTAACTAAAAAAAAAGGAAAAATATTTTCTGTGTGTGTGTGTGTGTGTGTGTCTGTGTGTGTGTGTGTGTGTGTGTGTTACCTGACATCTTATGTATGGAATATAACTCTGGGTATAACTCAGGCTGTAGCGTTAGGATCCTGTCATCGCTCTGTGACGACACACACACACACACACACACACACACACACACACACACACGTCTGTCTCTGTGTAAAGTAAGAAACTCTTGGAGTGTGTTCTGATTGGATGGTTTCAGGAGATCTCATATGTTTGACAGCTTTGTTGTTCACAGTTAAATCCCATTTGACATTTTTCAGGAAGTCAATAAGAAACATGATGTGACTTTGTGTCTCCTGTCATCATTCATTTGGATGAACTTTGGGTCAAGTCGACGCTAGTTAGTGAATGATTGGAACACTGTCGAGCAGGACTGACAGTGTTCTGACCCGAAGAACAGTTCATACCTTTGGTCACAGGTCACAGACTGGGGGTCAGAGGTTACAGACTGAGGGTCAGAGGTCACAGACTGGGGGTCAGAGGTCACAGACTGGGGTTCAGAGGTCACAGACTGGGGGTCAGAGGTTACAGACTGTGGGTCAGAGGTTACAGACTGAGGGTCAGAGGTTACAGACTGGGGGTCAGAGGTTACAGACTGAGGGTCAGAGGTTACAGACTGGGGGTCAGAGGTTACAGACTGAGGGTCAGAGGTTACAGACTGGGGGTCAGAGGTTACAGACTGGGGGGTCAGAGGTTACAGACTGGGGGTCAGAGACGGGTGGAGCTGAGCAGTGAAGCTGGTGAGGACATGGAAGACAGATGAGTTCAGAAAAGCAGGTGTAAAGACGGTACTTGCTGTGCAGTAGATGGACTTTAGTCAAAGTTCTGAATGACGGCAGGTTCCAAACTGAGGTAGTTTATTATCCAGTGTCCACATGAGACATCCAGAGACAGTGACCATGACGTCCACTGCACCTGTTTACACACAACAGACAAAGGACAGAGTGACAGTAGGCAGAAGACATGAGGACATGAGGACGTGAGGACGTGAGGACATGAGGATATGAGGATATGAGGACATGAGGACATGAGGATATGAGGACATGAGGACATGAGGATATGAGGATATGAGGATATGAGGACATGAGGACATGAGGATATGAGGATATGAGGATATGAGGATATGAGGACATGAGGACATGAGGACATGAGGATATGAGGATATGAGGATATGAGGATATGAGGACATGAGGACATGAGGATATGAGGATATGAGGACATGAGGACATGAGGATATGAGGATATGAGGACATGAGGACATGAGGACATGAGGACATAAGGATGTGAGGATATGAGGACATGAGGACATGAGGACATGAGGATATGAGGACATGAGGACGTGGGGGTTTGAACACAGTACAAAGTGTGAGTAAAAAGTACACATGGATACTAATATAGAAATACTTTATTAAAGGGAAAATATCTTTGAGTGGTCTTATTATTATTATTATTATTATTTATTTATTTATTTTTGGTTAGTTGTGACAGATTTATTAATAAATACTCATATATTTTTATCTTTTAAGGCGGGAAAGTTCAACATGATCCCTACACTCATCAACATGGTGGCAGCTTTTACTTCAGTGGGAGTAGTGAGTACTGTCCACATGTACTTTTATTTTATTATTCACATACAGTACTACCTACTGTTGTTTATATACTTTTAGTATCCACATACAGTACTACCTACTGTTGTTTATATACTTTTAGTATTCACATACAATACTACCTACTGTTGTTTATATACTTTTAGTATCCACATACAGTACTACCTACTGTTGTTTATATACTTTTAGTATCCACATACAATACTACCTACTGTTGTTTATATACTTTTAGTATTCACATACAATACTACCTACTGTTGTTTATATACTTTTAGTATCCACATACAGTACTACCTACTGTTGTTTATATACTTTTAGTATCCACATACAGTACTACCTACTGTTGTTTATATACTTTTAGTATCCACATACAGTACTACCTACTGTTGTTTATATACTTTTAGTATCCACATACAGTACTACCTACTGTTGTTTATATACTTTTAGTATTCACATACAATACTACCTACTGTTGTTTATATACTTTTAGTATCCACATACAGTACTACTACTGTTGTTTATATACTTTTAGTATCCACATACAGTACTACCTACTGTTGTTTATATACTTTTAGTATCCACATACAGTACTACCTACTGTTGTTTATATACTTTTATTATCCACATACAGTACTACCTACTGTTGTTTATATACTTTTAGTATCCACATACAGTACTACCTACTGTTGTTTATATATACATATATTATAAATGTATTGTACAGGGGACGGTGCTGTGTGATATTATTCTACTGAACTTCCTGAAGGGAGCTGAACAGTACAAGGCTAAGAAGTTTGAGGAGGTAAAAATACTTCATTAATCACATGATGTTGTATCATGTGATCCAGACGATATAATATTATCTTTACCTGCATTTTATGTTTGATATCACAGAACATTCTACAGTGTTAACATCAACTCTGAGTGTTAATTTAACATCATGAAAGTTTTGATATTGTCCCACTAGTTATAGTGTTAATTTAACACTCCCTAAAGTGTTGATAGTTACAGTGTAAAAATAAGTCTAACCAGAGTTAACAATTAACTCTATGATAACATCAAATAGTGTTAAGTTGTTGTGACACTAGTGTACATATACTAGTGTTCATTTTACACATGTTAGTGTTAGAGTTAATTTTGTGGGTTTTTGGTGAATTTTAGGATTTTTTTTAATATTTTTTTTCTCCACGTTTTGTGTTTCTTACTGTATTTTGTGCAAAATTTCACTTTACAAAATGTTTTGACAGTTTTCTTTGTATTGCTGCATTTCCAGCTCAAAATGCCACATTAATACAAAGCATATTTTACTCAGGTATAATAACACTGAGCTAATGTGTTACCCAGTTTGGACAAACACGTTAAGTACACACACACACACACACACATATATATATATATACATATATATATATACTATATATATATATATATATATATATATATATATATATATACACCCTTCTTTCTAGAGTCTTTTTTACTTATGCAAAATTAAACATAATTCCCGTATTTTTCACACTGGTGCAGTGTCAATAAATGGTTTATTTTTGATGTTTTTCATTTGTAAGTTGCATTAAGTGAAGTCAAAATTATGTGATAAAAAAGTGAAAGTTATGAGATAAGTCACAACTATGAGATGAAATGTGGAAAATTAGATAAAATGTCAATATTACAGGATAAAAATTTAAAAATAATGAGATAAAAAGTCCAGTCACTAAACACAACCAGCATTAATCCATATATCAGACGTACTGTGGTTTTTGGAGAAAATTAATGTATCTTAAGTGTGTGAAGAAAATATGCTAAAATAGATTAAAAATGATTATTTAATCATGATTTATCCAAATCAACCCTGTGATTAAAGTGATTAAAAGGTTAATCATTAAATCATCAATTACACAGCACTAATTAGTTTACTTTTATTCTTATCACAGATAAAAATCCTTCTTTTTATTGTATCATTTACAGGTGAGCGACAGCCCTCTGGACTCACCAGGTAATAGCCTGTACCGTTCCCAACTGTCACTGAGACACAACATGACATCATGAGGTCCAGCGACTCTGGAGCATTTTCTTTAGAACATTATATGTGAAGAAAACACCAGTTACACATTCAGCCTAATATGATGTAAAAAAGAGCAGTGACAGGAGTTCATTTACATTCTAATCTTTTTTACATCTATGTTTCACTAAAATTGTTCAAATCAACAACTTGATACGTCTTAAGAAAAATAAGTCAAATTTCATCCATTTTCTGTTTCAGTCTAAAAGTTGATTATTTGCACATGTGCAGAACAACTGACGTTAACTTTACAAATACACTAAATATTTAGTAACAGGCATTGGCACCAACGCTCTGTTTTCAAACCTTCAAATCCTTGCATGTGATTAGAAGAAAAATCTGTCCATCATCTTGACTGACGCGTCGCTTCAACTGCGACAGCAGGAAGAAGAGTCATCCTGCAGTAGACCATCAAAGGGTTAAAGGTCAGGGTTACACACAGTTTGACCTTTGATAAAAAGTACAAATTATGAGATGAAAAGTTACAACAAAAAGTGATAAAAAGTCTAAATTATGATAAAAAATCTAAATTATGATAAAAAAATCAAAATTATGATAAAAAGTCTAAATTATGATAAAAAATCAAAATTATGATAAAAAGTCTAAATTATGATAAAAAGTCTAAATTATGATAAAAAAATCAAAATTATGATAAAAAGCGTAATTATGATAAAAAATCAAAATTATGATAAAAAATCTAAATTATGATAAAAAATCAAAATTATGATAAAAAGTCTAAATTATGATAAAAAGTCTAAATTATGATAAAAAAATCAAAATTATGATAAAAAGTCTAAATTATGATAAAAAGTCTAAATTATGATAAAAACTCTAAATTATGATAAAAAGTCTAAATTATGATAAAAAGTCTGAATGATGATAAAAAGTCTAAATTATGATAAAAAGTCTAAATTATGATAAAAAGTCTAAATGATGATAAAAAGTCTAAATGATGATAAAAAGTCTAAATTATGATAAAAAGTCTAAATTATGATAAAAAGTCTAAATGATGATAAAAAGTCTAAATTATGATAAAAAATCAAAATTATGATAAAAAGTCTAAATTATGATAAAAAGTCTAAATTATGATAAAAACTCTAAATTATGATAAAAAGTCTAAATGATGATAAAAAGTCTAATGATGATAAAAAGTCTAAATTATGATAAAAAGTCTAAATTATGATAAAAAATCAAAATTATGATAAAAAGTCTAAATTATGATAAAAAGTCTAAATGATGATAAAAAGTCTAAATGATGATAAAAAGTCTAAATTATGATAAAAAGTCTAAATTATGATAAAAAGTCTAAATGATGATAAAAAGTCTAAATTATGATAAAAAATCAAAATTATGATAAAAAGTCTAAATTATGATAAAAAGTCTAAATTATGATAAAAAGTCTAAATGATGATAAAAAGTCTAAATGATGATAAAAAAGTCTAAATGATGATAAAAAGTCTAAATGATGATAAAAAGTCTAAATGATGATAAAAAGTCTAAATTATGATAAAAAGTCTAATTATGATAAAAAAATCAAAATTATGATAAAAAGTCTAAATTATGATAAAAAATCTAAATGATGATAAAAAGTCTAAATGATGATAAAAAGTCTAAATTATGATAAAAAGTCTAAATTATGATAAAAAGTCTAAATGATGATAAAAAGTCTAAATTATGATAAAAAGTCTAAATTATGATAAAAAGTCTAAATGATGATAAAAAGTCTAAATGATGATACGATTATAATTACATCTGAAAAATGCTTCTCCTTCATTCACTTTTGGTGAATGTAGTTTTGTCCAGGAGGAATTGATGTCATCAGGTGGTTACCAAGTTCATCGGGTGTTTCGACCCTGAACCACAACACCCTCCCATTGGCGGGCCGGCAGTGGTGGCCAAATCACTGCCCATCTCCTCCTCCTGGCTTCCAGCTAAGCTCCTCTCTCCTGCTCCATAACCAGCAAGAGGCTCTCTCTGCTGCCTCCCCCATCCTGCGAGCTCCTGCCTTTCTCTCCCTCCCCGTCACTCCCAGGGCTGTGAACATCCTCCACACTGATTGGGCAGGGAATCCTCTACATCCCACCTCGACTGGGAACAACCAAGCCTGCCATCCTTTCCCCCTGCAGTCATGCAAGAGATCCTGGTATCTGGTGCTCTTTCTCTCAAACGCCTGCTCACCACCCTCTTCCCATGGGACTGTAAGTTCTATGACAATGATCTTCTTTGCCTCTTCAGACCACATACCACATCTGGCCTCAGGGTTGTCTGGACAACAGGGGGAATTGCAGTCTTCCCCCAGGTCTACCTTCATTTCCATGATTGGGCCTTTTGTAGCAGGTTGCTTTATGTTGTTACTGTGGTTGATGGCTTTTGTCCCTCCCGAACAAACGTGATAGGTGGCATCACTTTCCCATGTGGTTGTTGTTTCTTACGTCTCTCCTGCTCCAAGGTGTTAGCGAGAGTCATGAGCACCTTGTCGTGGCGCCACCTGTATCTTCCTTGGGCGAGTGCTGTTTTACACCCTGACAGGATGTGCGCCATGGTACCCCTCTCCCCACAAAGCTTGCACAGCGGGTCCTCCCTCAAGCCCCACTTGTACAAGTTAGTTGGTGTCGGTAGTGTGTCATACACCGATCTTAGCAGGAAAGAGATGCGGAAAGGTTCCAGTCTCCATAAATCTCCCCATGTAATCCTCCTCTTGGGTAGGTCCCATTTGGTCCATGCTCCCTGGGACGCTAACTCCACTGCTTTTGCCCTTCGACCTTCCTCCTCCAGGCTCTGTACACCCTCTTGGATCATGGCTCTTCGGTTTTTGGTTCCTGCCTTCCCCCATTGCTGGATATGGGAAGTTCCGAGGCCCTGTCTTCCTGTGCATGGTGTTCCAATGATGTCACGCAGCTTCAACATGCTTTCAACCTGTGCCACAGATGAGTCAGCTGCCCACTTTCGTCCTGATCTTGTGAGGATGCCTGCATGTTTGACTTGTTCGTCCTGGGAGTCTCTGTACGCCATTACAACTCTGCACTTGGCTACCTTGAATTCCTCCACCACGGATGACAGAGGAAGTTGGAGCTGCCCTGATCTGATATACAGGCCTACTGAAGTGAAGCTTGGAGGGATTCCCAACCATTTTCGGAGGTACTTATTGATCTTCTTCTCCACTCCTTCCACGCTTGTCATTGGAACTTCATACACTGACAACAGCCACATGAGTCTTGGCAGCAGACCATGCTGATAAAGCCATGCTTTGAACTTCCCTGGGAGACCTGATTTTCTGATCCTCCTCAGCCATTCCTCTGTTTGCTTTTCTGTTCTGGTGACGCTGTTCCTGTCGGTAAGTGAAACGTCGAACCACTTTCCCAGGCACTTGATTGGATTATCCTCTATCGATGGAATCACTTCTCCTTGCACCTGCAGCTTGAATCACTTCTCCTTGCACCTGCAGCTTGACCGTGGTTGTCAATTTGCCTTTCCTGATCACCATTGCTCTGGATTTCTTTGGTTTAAACTTCATTCTGGCCCATGTTGCCATTTGGTCCAGAACCGTCAACACCCACCTCGCCTCTACATGAGTTGTGGTCGTCACCGTGAGGTCGTCCATGTAACCTCTTATTGGGGGTTGTCGGATGCCCGACCTCCATTTTTGGTCCTCGAGCTTCCTTCCCAGCAGCTGTTATTAGGAGGTTCATGCCCATGATGAAGAGGATGGGGGAGATTGTACAGCCAGTTACGATTCCCTTTTCCAGGGATTGCCACTCTGTTGTAAATTGGGCTGTTTTTAAATCGTAGCTGGATTCCGCCATAGTAGCTGATGATCATTCCCTTGATGTGCTGAGGGATGAGGTAATGGTCTAGTGCTGCATGGATGAGGGCGTGAGGTATTGATCCGTAGGCATTGGCCAAATCCAGCCAAACAACAGTCACACTGCCTTTGCTGATTTTGGCCTCCCGGATCATCTGACTGAGAACTCCGGTGTGTTCCAGACATCCAGAAAAGCCTGGGATTCCCCCTTTTTGGATAGTGGTGTCGATGTATCCGTTCTCCGTCATGTATGAGGTCAACCTCTTGGCCAGTATAGAAAAGAAGATTTTGCCTTCTACACTTAACAATGAGATTGTTCTAAATTGGTCTATGGTTGAGGAGTTCTCTAAAAAGTCTAAATTATGATAAAAAATCAAAATGATGATAAAAAATCAAAATTATGATAAAAAGTCAAAATGATGATAAAAAGTCTAAATTATGAGATAAAAAGTCTAAATTATGATAAAAATCAAAATTATGATAAAAAATCAAAATGATGATAAAAAGTCAAAATGATGATAAAAAGTCAAAATGATGATAAAAAGTCAAAATGATGATAAAAAGTCTAAATTATGATAAAAAGTCAAAATGATGATAAAAAGTCTAAATTATGAGATAAAAAGTCTAAATTATGATAAAAATCAAAATTATGATAAAAAATCAAAATGATGATAAAAAATCAAAATTATGATAAAAAGTCAAAATGATGATAAAAAGTCAAAATGATGATAAAAAATCAAAATGATGATAAAAAGTCTAAATTATGATAAAAAGTCAAAATGATGATAAAAAGTCTAAATTATGAGATAAAAAGTCTAAATTATGATAAAAATCAAAATTATGATAAAAAATCAAAATGATGATAAAAAAATCAAAATTATGATAAAAAGTCAAAATGATGATAAAAAGTCAAAATGATGATAAAAAGTCAAAATGATGATAAAAAATCAAAATTATGATAAAAAATCAAAATGATGATAAAAAAATCAAAATTATGATAAAAAGTCAAAATGATGATAAAAAGTCAAAATGATGATAAAAAGTCTAAATTATGAGATAAAAAGTCACATTTATTCGATAAAATCCAAACTCAAAGACTGCACCTAAACGCACCGTTGTCATATGTGCAGAGAAAATATGAGGAGAAAAGGAAACATTATCAACATATTCCTTTACGTCACATGACCTCCACCATCACCCAGTCATATGAAGTCCCACCCACCAACATGAAGATCATGATACTCAGATGGTTGTCTGAGGCAATCACAACATATATATTTATTATAGAATATATAAATAGAATAGTTGTAGAATATATAAATAGAATAGTTGTAGAATATATAAATAGAATATCTATAGAATATATAAATAAAATAGTGTAGAATATATAAATAGAATAGTGTAGAATATATAAATAAAATAGTGTAGAATATATAAATAGAATAGTTGTAGAATATATAAATAGAATAGTGTAGAATATATAAATAAAATAGTGTAGAATATATAAATAGAATAGTGTAGAATATATAAATAGAATAGTGTAGAATATATAAATAGAATAGTGTAGAATATATAAATAGAATAGTGTAGAATATATAAATAGAATAGTGTAGAATACATGCAAGACAAGAGGGTGAAAAATATGATGTGTTTGATTTGGTTTGTTTGTTCTTCATAATGAAAAAAACGTACACATTCATAATAAATACTGATATAATCCTGCATCAACAATAAAAAGAGAAAATCCACTGGTTTTTCATCTGGTGTTTATGACTGATGTGATGGATGAAGATTCATCCAACTGTATGTTGTTGTAAATTAAACTATTTCACTTTTATCAGATGTGTTTATTATAGGAAGAATGTTCAAATATCAGCTATAATATATTTAACCTTATATAACACATGCTGTTTTCATCCACTTATGTAAAAACACTGTATAATAATGTGTAATTGTAGTGTTATTATTTAATTTGTCAATGTACAAGATCACAAAATAAAAAAAGAAAAGCAGAAACACAATGAAAATCACATAACATTAGTTTTATATGATTAATAAAGAATATAGAAACATGTTTGAGTGTAAATTACTTGTGATTTTTAGATTTAATGGGACTAAGGCCCTGTCCCATTTCTCCCCCTAACCCTAAAATTTACTCTAACCCTAGATTTTGCGCGTTCATGTGTAGGGGTAGGGTGTCCCATTACCTAGGGGAGCAAGTGGGAGTGGGATTTTGCCCTTAAAATCAACCCTCAAAATGTAGTGAGGTTGGTTGCGGACTTCGTTTTGAGTGGAAGATGAAATTACCCATGATGCACTGCGAGCTCAGCGAGCCGACTGATTTCTGACAACAAAAATGGCGGCCGCAACTGGAGGAACTGGACCGGTAATGTTACCTTGTCAAGCTAGCGCTAATGCTAACGTTAATGTTATAAATCGCCAACTATTGAAGAAAAAATACATCCAAATATTTAAATAAATCCACATACCTGAGACAAGACTGAAAGGCAAAGTAGACGGCGAATGCGTCTTCTGTTTGCCGCATTTCTTCTCTGCGCATCCCGAAGGTAAATAAACAGAACCAACACAACAGGTAACACAGCTGGGACCGACATTTGTCCTCCGTGTAAATAGTAGTCAACTGATGTCAGTCTCGCGGAGGGGTGGTTTCATATTTGGCGGGGAGACTTGTCAGCGTGTGACGTCAGCACGTTTGTTACGTTCACTTGGCGAGTGGTGTCCCATTTTCAGGGGGAATTATTTCCCCTTGATGAGTGGAATTTACTTTTTAGGGGCATTTAAAACCAAGTGGAAGTTTTAAGGGGGACAAATGGGGCCTTAATCTGTGTAATTACAAAGACTTCCTTTTATTGTCATTGCAGAAAAACAACACAAGTGACATTTGGCAACGAAATGTTGTTGCTTGGTTTCTGGGTTCCACAGGATTAAAATTTATATATATATATATATATATATATATATATATATATATATATATATATATATTACTTTAAAAACAAGCTAAAAATACATGAGTGCAATTAAAATGACTAAAATGAGTACAATAAATAGAACATAATATAAACAACAAATTAAGAAGTGTAAAACTGGATAACCAGTATAATTTAAGTTAAAACTATTTAAATCCTAACGTATCGCTCACAATTCATATTAACAAAACCACTATAAAGAATAAGCTTTAAGCGATAAACGTTAGCTTAGCTCACTAGCTTCAACGCCAACTGAATAAACAAGTGAAAGACAGAATATTCAGTTAATTTTTTTAACTTCAACATAAACGTATGGGGTTAGATAAGAATATAAAACAATACATTTACACTGAGCCAAACTAATGTTGCTCGTTTTAGCCGCTTCCTATAACGGCTAAAAAAAGACAAGGACAGGAAACTACTATTCAAAATAAAACAATATGACATTTACAGAAAGGAATACAGCAATACATTTTACTGAGGATTATCTACACCTGTGTCACTGAATACTGACACCTGTCTGTGGGCAATAACACTGAAGACTTTATACAATTATAGAATTAAAGTCATTAGATTTTCTATTGTATTTAATATCTTCATATTAGGATATTAACCACTTCAGTTTTTTTCAAGTCGACTTATCTGTCAATAAAGTCAAGTTGCGTCGACGGGTCGTGATGACGTCATCATAAAGTCAGTGGACAAACAACAGACACATACTTGGTAGTACATACGTGGAAGTACATACTCGGTAGTACATACTCGGTAGTACATACTCGGTAGTACATACTCGGTAGTACATACTCGGTAGTACATACTCGGTCTTCGTCTTGACTTACCTACCTCCAGTTATTTTCTTCATTTAATGTATTTGAAATAAAACAAACTATGATATAAAACACAAACATACATCTTTTTATTTATTTTAAAATTATTTTTTCACAGATTTGTGGCTTATATATATAGAGGCTTTGTCAGGAAAAAGAGTTTGTGGTGTAGTTAGGAACAGATTGTTGCAGCTGTGGTCGTCGGTTCACTTTATAAAACAGCAGAAGAAGAAGCTGCTGAGCTGAGCAGGTTGATCTGTATGAAGTGAGACAGGATGCAGAGGAGGCGGGGCCTATTGGCATGTCTTACTGACACTGTACGTCACCGTATACATGCAAAGTTTTTATTTCAATAAGTTGATTTATATTTAGTCAACTGTAGTTTCTAGTGATATTGAAATGTACGGGGTTATATTGACAAGTGTTTCAATTCATAATGGATGGACACATCTTTAAAAACATTATATAAACATTTATTTAAAAATGTGCTCTGCTACTATAACCTGTAGATGTCAGTACAATTCAAATAGTTTAGCCCGTTGTTTCCCAGAGTTACCACCCAATTCACAATATGTCATTTCAATAAGTCTGAGGGAGATTTAATTTGTGCATAAATGAACATGATTGATCATTTTACTGGTATTTCTGCATCACCTTCTAAAAATAACATCATCTGGACACATGATACTGAAAACATAGATGTTAAATTACAAATACATCCACACAGGTCAGCTAATAAACAAGACATGTTAAATGTTGTTTGTACTTTGTATAAAAATCCAAAAATGTGCAGACATTCTTATTTATTTGACAACCTTAAAACTTGTGGTGATCCACCTGGGGGGTTGAAACTTCTTATAAAGGAATCACATACCACACACATAACTATTGAGTTTCTTCTTGGTACTTTTTTACTTCGTATTAATGCAGTGGTTCTTAAACAGGGTGGGGTGAATGATCTCAGCAAATAATCTGCAAAACCATAGAGTCACACAATGTAAGTAGAAACTCTAAAGTAATTGAACAAATGAGGGAAATTTAAATCATTTAATAATGTCATTCTTACCTGGCATTTTAAATTTAAAAAGACAATTCATATTTAAAATTCAAATTACTGTTAAATATATTATTATCATTATATATATATATATATATATATATATATATATATATATATTAATTAAACAATTGTGAAAACTTAAATTCTTTCAATAAAAAAAAACAAATCTTTTTGTTTTTTTTATATAAACAGAACCATGGCTCCTTGCAGAGGTTTTCACAAATGAATAATCATGTACCAACCCTGACAACATTCTTTAGTGGAGGTGAAGCCTTACATATTATCACCACGCTGCTCCAGATACTGCAGTGCAGGTGCTGGTCACACTGGACTGGCTTGTGTGTAGAACCTCCTATAGAACAATAACAGACATATTTGCAGGATAATTCACACTATTATTGACAAAATGATGAATATCATCGACAGAATAATTCACTTCCCCAGAGGAGAAGTGATCGTAGAGGTGGGGGCTGGATCTTCTGGCCATGATGCCTTAGGGTCTGCTGCTGGTACCATTAATGGGTGGGTGGGCCACAGAAGTCATGTTCTATTAACAGAAAGCTCTTCCTTCCATCATCCTTCAGGGCATTTGTGATGATAGAGGAACATTTGTTGACATTTTCTTTGGCCAAGCAGGATCAGTACATGATGCACTCGTCCTCCCAACAGGAAGTATCCACCAGATGGACACTTCCTGTTGGGACATGGAGGATACCTGTGCCTGCAGCGTCCCATTGCAGTTATGACACCATATCACCAGCCTGTAACAAGTAAGAGCACACCCTCTGTCTCACACACTCACAAAATATTGTTACTTTGAAATACAACAATACATGTACATATGTGACCCCCCACCAGTAAACCAGACATAAGTGTGTGTAAATCCAAACAGAGTTATGTGTGTATCTTGGTAGAGTGGAAACTAAGGTTTAAGATGGTGAAAAAATGATGTTTCTATCACAAGTAGAACCAAAGTTATGGTCATTTTAATATCCACATTTGGACATATTTTACAATTTGCATATTTTTAGATATTGTTCGTTAAAGTTTTGGACTGTTTTGGGGTAGGAAGTCCTTAGCAACGCATAATAATTTGTATCCGATTGACACAAATTGTTGACAGATGTTAAAGGACACTCTGATGGACATGTCACAGAAGTTTTATATATTATAATAATAGGACAGAAGTGTGACGTATTATAATCATTTGGCTTACACCATTGGACAGAACATTCAATATAAGCTTTTACCTCGTACCAAACACTTGGGTGTTTACCCACGGAACGGAGATCGTTTTGTTCGGCGAAAAGAGGTGGAAGTCGTCTTTGTCTTTGCTCAGCAATACCTGAACTTTTGTCGCCGCTTAAATAATTGACTCAATAAACACCTTTATTGATTGGATTTCAATGTAATGACCACAGGAAGTGAACATAGAGGTGTTAAGGTACCGTTTTTTGATAAGGTGTAAACACTAATAACAAATCACCTTCCAGCCTAAATTTGGCTGTAGCTCTGAACGGCTCAGCGCCACTTATGCCTGGTTTGGTGGTGGTGGGTCACATATATGGATTCAAATTAACAGACCCAGTTGAAGCAAAGTACAACAGGCATCATGCACGGGCACGAAATGTGATCAAGGGTACCTTTGGGTCCTAAAAACACGCTGGCGCTCAATTTTCCTGAGGGCTCTTGAGATCAGGAGGTGGTTGGTGTCTGCTTCATAACATCTGTGTGGCAGCAGGTGATGTCCTGGAGGAGGAGGAGGAGGAAGAGGAGGAGCAAGAGGAAGAGGAGGAGGAAGAGGAGGAGGAGGAAGAAGAGGAGGAGCAAGAGGAAGAGGAAGAAGAGGAGGAGGAGGAAGAGGAGGAGGAGGAAGAGGAGGAGGAGGAAGAGGAGGAGGAAGAGGAGGAGGAAGAGGAGGAGGAGGAAGAAGAGGAAGAGGAAGAAGAGGAGGAGGAAGAAGAGGAGGAGGAAGAGGAGGAGGAGGAGGAGGAAGAAGAGGAGGAGCAAGAGGAAGAGGAAGAAGAGGAGGAGGAGGAAGAGGAGGAGGAGGAAGAGGAGGAGGAGGAAGAAGAGGAAGAGGAAGAAGAGGAGGAGGAAGAGGAGGAGGAAGAGGAGGAGGAGGAGGAGGAAGAAGAGGAAGAAGAGGAGGAGGAAGAAGAAGAGGAGGAGGAAGAAGAGGAAGAGGAAGAAGAGGAGGAGGAAGAAGAGGAGGAGGAAGAGGAGGAGGAAGAGGAGGAGGAGGAGGAGGAAGAAGAGGAGGAGGAAGAAGAGGAGGAGGAGGAGGAGGAAGAAGAGGAGGAGGAAGAAGAGGAGGAGGAAGAGGAGGAGGAAGAGGAGGAGGAGGAAGAAGAGGAAGAGGAAGAAGAGGAGGAGGAAGAGGAGGAGGAGGAAGAAGAGGAAGAGGAAGAGGAGAAGAGGAGGAAGAGAGATGGAGGAGGAAGAAGAGGAGGAGGAAGAGGAGGAAGAAGAGGAGGAGGAAGAAGAGGAGGAGGAAGAGGAGGAAGAAGAGGAGGAGGAAGAAGAGGAAGAGGAAGAAGAGGAGGAGGAAGAGGAGGAAGAAGAGGAGGAGGAAGAAGAGGAGGAGGAGGAGGAAGAAGAGGGAGGAGGAAGAAGAGGAGGAAGAAGAGGAGGAAGACAACAGTGACATTAATAAGGTAACAGAGTCCATAGAAGGGTCATTGTCCAGTTCTCTGTTCCAGAAGTTCTACCTACATGTATTAATGTATTAATGAACATAAGTATATTTACTAGATGTAATTATGAAGGAATGTTACACATATGTAACTGAACTACAAAAATAAGCAGAATATAATAATATTAAATATACTGTATATATATTAAATATGTGTTAAATGTTCTGACTGGATATAATTATAAATATGTTCATTTGATGCAATGGGTTTTTTTCTGGCTAATTAAATTTCAACTGTACAGTTAATTATTGTTTATCACTTCCATTCCCTGGATGGAATATTATAAGAAAACCATTAGTTAATTAACAATTTCACAATGACAATATTTAATTACAATTTATTTACAAGCTTCTCAAACAGAGACAAATAACATTCGGCTCTCACCATTGGTGCCCTCTCTCTCCTCTCTCTCTCTCTCTCTCTCCTCTCTCTCTCTTCCTCCTCCTCTCTCTCTCTCTCCTCCTCTCTCTCTCTCCCCCCTCCTCTCTCTCTCCTCTCTCTCTCTCTCTCCTCCTCTCTCTCTCTCTCTCTCTCTCTCCCCCTCCTCTCTCTCTCTTCCTCCTCTCTCTCTCTCCTCCTCTCTCTCTCTCTCCTCTCTCTCTCTTCCTCCTCCTCTCTCTCTCTCTCCTCTCTCTCTCTCTCTCTCCTCTCTCTCTCTTCCTCCTCCTCTCTCTCTCTCTCCTCCTCTCTCTCTCTCCCCCTCCTCTCTCTCTCCTCTCTCTCTCTCTTCCTCCTCTCTCTCTCTCTCTCTCTCTCTCCCCCTCCTCTCTCTCTCTTCCTCCTCTCTCTCTCTCCTCCTCTCTCTCTCTCTCCTCCTCTCTCTCTCTCCTCCTCTCTCTCTCTCCTCCTCTCTCTCTTCCTCCTCTCTCTTCCTCTTCTTCCATTGTTACTTGTTGTTTTAACAAGTCAAGCAGCTCACCCTCCCTCTTCCTCTCCCTCTTCCTTCCTGGTCCTGACCTCTCCTTCTGTAGTTGGGGAGGTCTAGGTGCTAACTACCCCACCTGTAGTGGTAGTATTATTTGTTGCCCCTGCAGTACAGCATCCATGTCTGTGTACCACTCCTGTCCTCTAACCCTTTTCCAGTGGGTGGATCTCTTAGCTCCTGAACATAGGTAATTAAATATTATATGGTCAAATTGACTGTCCTAACAAAGTAAAGCAAAGTCAATTATTTAATATAAGTGTCAGAAAGGCTGTCAGTATAATACTAACCCTAACATGAATATTACTTTATATTTAGCCTTAAGGTTATGGCCAAGACTGAAACAACTCCAAAGTCCCTGGGGAAAATAAATACAGGAATAAATGACGTCACACACTACTTCAATAAAATCTGAAACATTAAGGGTGAACACAGTAAATATCTGAGCCTAATGTAAACCCAAACATACAATAATACTTACTCCCATCCTGACTTGGTGTTGTGGGTCAGTCAAAAGGGTCTCGGTGGTCTCCCACCACTGAATAAGGACCTGGGTTTCCTCAGTTGTTCCTTAAATATTGTTCATGTTAGAATGCACGATGACAGGAAGTATAATACGTTTCTGCAGCAAAGCAAATGGACAAACAAACATTTGTTCACCATAAAACTACCAACTTAACCGCTAACAAATACATATGGATGTCATGTTTTAACCTTTACTACTATAGAGACAACAGAACCAGCAGCACATTTGGAACGACCATATGGTTAACATAAATGCTAACTGTTAACATAAATGCTAACTGTTAACATAAATGCTAACTGTTAACATAAATGCTAACTGTTAACATAAATGCTAACTGTTAACATAAATGCTAACTGTTAACATAAATGCTAACTGTTAACATAAATGCTAACTGTTAACATGAATGCTAACTGTTAACATAAATGCTAACTGTTAACACAAATGCTAACTGTTAACACAAATGCTAACTGTTAACATAAATGCTAACTGTTAACATAAATGCTAACTGTTAACATAAATGCTAACTGTTAACACAAATGCTAACTGTTAACACAAATGCTAACTGTTAACATAAATGCTAACTGTTAACACAAATGCTAACTGTTAACACAAATGCTAACTGTTAACACAAATGCTAACTGTTAACATAAATGCTAACTGTTAACATAAATGCTAACTGTTAACATAAATGCTAACTGTTAACACAAATGCTAACTGTTAACATAAATGCTAACTGTTAACACAAATGCTAACTGTTAACACAAATGCTAACTGTTAACACAAATGCTAACTGTTAACATAAATGCTAACTGTTAACATAAATGCTAACTGTTAACATAAATGCTAACTGTTAACACAAATGCTAACTGTTAACATAAATGCTAACTGTTAACATAAATGCTAACTGTTAACATAAATGCTAACTGTTAACACAAGTGCTAACTGTTAACACAAATGCTAACTGTTAACACAAATGCTAACTGTTAACATAAATGCTAACTGTTAACATAAATGCTAACTGTTAACACAAATGCTAACTGTTAACACAAATGCTAACTGTTAACATAAATGCTAACTGTTAACATAAATGCTAACTGTTAACATAAATGCTAACTGTTAACACAAATGCTAACTGTTAACACAAATGCTAACTGTTAACACAAATGCTAACTGTTAACACAAATGCTAACTGTTAACCTAAATGCTAACTGTTAACATAAATGCTAACTGTTAACATAAATGCTAACTGACCACTCCTCTTGCTAGCTGGGAGTCCCGTTAGTAGCATGGCACATCTCCGAACACTTCGGAGCAAATTTTAAACTACGCGCAATCGTGATGAATCGACCGCATATTTAACGTTTTTAAGTCCACTTTCTCACGTAAAATTATCTTAAAATTACATTCCGTGATACTAAAACAATCCTTTTAGCTTACAGTTGTGAGTCCTCTCCTCCATCCTTGGTTCCGAAAAGCATTCTGGGATAGGAGGCTCTCCCACGTACGCACGAGTCACCATCCCATGCATACTTGATAAAATGGGCGTGTCGAGAACACATACGGGTATTTCATGCGTTGGGACAGTACTTGGGCTGCAAATGATGACGTTTCAGAAGCACGCGAGTATGGCAAGCCAAAGTGGTCACATAGCCACGTGTTGTGTTTATCATATCACGCGTTACATTTCGCGTTCTCGCACGAGTTCGGCAACGCGGTCTAGCACGCGCAATGGCACGCGTTCTAGCACGCGTTCCGTAACACGTGCTAGAACGCGAAATGTAACGCGTTCTAGCACGCGTAATGGCGCGCGCCATGGCACGCGTTTTAGCATGCGTCATGGAACGCGTGCTATATGGTAATGATTTTCTCCGCCAATTAATTTGTAGTGCTTCCAGCCAATCACTGTTCAACACAACGAGTCCAGAATAACTGAGCACTGATCTTACCTTCACTAACGAAGTGCATTCACTCAATGTTTAATTTTTGCTAAATATTTGGACTTTTCCTTCATCAATCTACTTTATTTAACTTGTTCAACTTTAGTGTGTCTATTCTTAAGGGTTTGTTTATTGTATTTTAATTCTTATTCTGTTGTGCTAATCTAACACATGAGCTGGCTGTAGGTTGTATGTTTTGCCACTAGATGGTGAAGTAAGACGATAGATGATAGTAATGAAGTTTAATCTTCAATGTAAGTGAAAGGTGCAAAACAATAGAAGATGAAATATGTGCAAAGATGCAAAAAGCAAAATATAACAAAACAAATATACAACTATACAACTTACAAATATAATAATATACAAGATAAGAAAGACTATAATAAGAATAAGTAAAGTGTAAAGTATTAATAAGAATATAGAGAAAGATATGGATAAAATATACCTGGAGGTAATATAAATATGAACATAGTTATGCATATTACTATATGCATGGTTAAACATCAAGTGTCAATTTCAAGAGTACAACAGAGAGCAAGGGAGACCACAGGTGTCAATGGTCCTGCCAATCACACCTATTACATGTTAAATTAAAAACTTTAAATCCTGAATGTACGTCTGTGAATTATACTTGTCCTGAGAAAAACTGTAACTAAATGTGTGTGTGCAAATATTATTGTAAATAGATCTCTATCCCATATATGTTTCTCTTGTTTCACCTTCTTGATGACAAATATAACCATAATAATAAAGTTAAACAACATCATATTTTACATAATAGTAATGATGGACATGTCCACAGCACTGCTTCACAAAACTATCACAACAGGGTCACATGATACAGACGAAATTATGTCATTGAGCCATGAGCAACCATGTGTATCTTCTTATATATTTTTTTCCCATAATTTCATCCTTCACCAAGTGTGTCATCTCAGCCAATGCAACCTCGATTGACATATAATCAAAATATGACAAATCAATTCACATTTTACTTTATTTATTAATAAAGTATGAAACGGCATCTCACTTTATTTTATCCCTTTTGCATGAAACCTGAAAATACAATAAACATACCCGTAAGAATAGACACTAAAGTTGAACAAGTTAAATAAAGTAGATTGATGAAGGAAAAGTCCAAATATTTAGCAAAAATTAAACATTGAGTGAATGCACTTCGTTAGTGAAGGTCAGATCAGTGCTCAGTTATTCTGGACTCGTTGTGTTGAACAGTGATTGGCTGGAAGCACTACAAATTAATTGGCGGAGAAAATCAGTGGGAGAAGATCATTACCATATAGCACGCGTTCCATGACGCATGTTAAAACGCGTGCCATGGCGTGCGCCATTACGCGTTACAGAACGCGTTCTGGCACGCGTGATATGATAAACACAACGCGCGGCTATGTGAACACTTTGGCTTGCCATACACGAGTACACAAGTACTGACAATACACATAATAAAAGACCCAGGTCATACAGTAGAGAATAAAGGAGGTATTCCTTTAGTGTGGGTGGGGGGCTCTTAAAAGAACCTTTGCTTTCATGGTCACAGTCCAGTAGGATTTACTTGGAGCTGGTGTACTTGGTCACAGCCTTGGTGCCCTCAGACACGGCGTGTTTGGCCAGCTCACCAGGCAGCAGGAGGCGGACACCGGTCTGGATCTCCCTGGAGGTGATGGTGGACCTCTTGTTGTAATGAGCCAAACGGGAGGCTTCAGAGGCGATGCGTTCAAAGATGTCGTTGACGAACGAGTTCATGATGCTCATGGCTTTGGAGGAGATACCGGTGTCGGGGTGGACCTGCTTCAGGACCTTGTAGACGTAGATGGCGTAGCTCTCCTTCCTCTTGGCCCTCCTCTTCTTGCCTCCTTTCCCTGCGGTCTTAGCCACAGCTTTCTTGGAGCCCTTCTTGGGGGCGGGCTTTGCTGGTTCCGGCATTTTGTTCCAATAGTAGAAGTGAATGTTCAGTGTTCCACAGCTCTACTCTACTTATATAGACCATATGCAAATGAGGCTGTGCAGACCCCGAGCTGTGATTGGTTCAACTGTTCAATGGGTGTGTGTGTGTGTGTGTGTGTGTGTGGAGGGGGGTCAGTGGGAGGGTCTGAGGTGAAAAAAGGAGGGAAATGTGTCATGAATTCAACAAAGTGCAGTTTTTAATAGAACCAAAGATAAATATATAACACTCAATCAGATAAAGATATGTTTATTTGTTTCAAATATTTTAGTGTTGATATATTTTCTATATTAATCTATAACAGTTATTTCACATTAACTGAATAGATAAATAGATAACTGTGATTGTTTAATGGGGAGGAGAGGTCATGACCTTCTACTTCCTGTCCATGGCTGCTGAGCTCACAAAAACAAAAACCTGTGTGGGTGGGTGTTCTGGTGTTGGAATTGAACCAGGGTTAAAATGAATAAATATCTCAATGTAAAAATATATATATATCTGAAGCAGTGTCATTTTTATTGGCAGATTAGGGTTAATTTTATGCAGATAGAAAAGGATGAAATGCATTTATTGTCACTATTTACATTATACGTAAACACAGTGAGATAAGATCACTGTTCAATGCAAACATACATATAGAAGCACATATGTCAAATGTAAAAGACAAAATACATCAAATCGACAGAAAAAACACAAAATTAATAAATAAGTACTGATTTAAAACTTTAAAAGAGAAAAAAATAAAAACAAAAAGAGATCTATCTATCTATCTATCTATCTATCTATCTATCTATCTATCTATCTATCTATCTATCTATCTATCTATCTATCTATCTATCTATCTATCTATCTATCTATCTATCTATCTATCTATCTATCTATCTATCTATCTATCTATCTATCTATCTATCTATCTATCTATAATCTATCTATCTATCTATCTATCTATCTTCTCATCTATACATGTATACACACACACACACACATATATATATATATTTACCAGTCAATCTACGTTGTGACCCTCACCTTTGGTCATGAACTTTGGGTCATGACCAAAACAATGAGGTCACAGGTACAAGCGGCTGAAATGAGTTTCATTTGCAGGGTGGGCGGGGCTTAGCCTTAGAAACAGGGTGAGTAGGTGGGAAATCCAGGAGGGATTCAAAATAGAACCGCTGCTCCTCCACATCCAGAGGAGCCAGGTGAGGTGGTGTGGGCACCTTGTGAGGACGCCTCCCTGGGGAGGTGTTTCGGGAATGTCCATGACCTCGGGGTTGACCCAGGACACACTGGAGGGATTATGTCTCTGGGCTGGTTTGGGAACACCTTGGGATTCCCCTGCAGGAGCTGGCTGAGGTGGCTGTGGTGAGGCCTGGGGTACTTTACTGGGGATGCTGCCCCGTGACCCGGTTAAGCGGGAGATGACTATATAAACAAACATATATATATAATTGTTTTTCAGTGGACATTTGTATTTACTTATTTGTAAATACATTTGTAAAAGGCTTGTCCTGTACAGAAAACAAACATACATATTTGGGGGTAAAGGTCCATTTACATCATATCAAACTAGGATGATGTCCCATTATTTTGGATTTTGTGGACTGTGCTGTAGAGTTCATCTTCATCTTCATGTAACCTGTCAATTATAAAAGTGTAATGTTTGGACTAAAAGCTCAGTGTTTTTTTCACAGTATGAACATAAGGACAAAGACAGTTACCTGGCTGAGGCTGAAGCATATTTAATGTTGACAACGCTGTACTCCACATCCTCTTCTTTACGTCTGTGCATCTGAACGCTGCTGATGTTGGCGTACACTGTGTCATCCATGTTTGTATTAGTGTTGAACTGTACAGTAGTGTAGAGCAGATGATCCTCCTGGACAGACGTGTCCTCTGGGTTCAACTAAAAATGTCACATGTCTGAGTGTCAGTGGAAATAATCCTAATAATCATTGTTTCATAATAATCATTGTTGAAGTGGTTTTTTTTTTTTATCATTTTCAGTATCGCAAGGATGAGGGGGGACATGGAAAAATGTCACCCCTCCAAGGGGGACCTGGGCCAAAAAAGTTTGACAACCCCTGGTTTAAACATTAACAGGTTTTATTCACAGATGAATCAGCCGTTGGTTAAAAAACATCAATAATTATCATTTATTATGAGCTACAACATGTGTGTGATTCATGTCACATGACAAACCAGATACCATTTAACACTTTATTTACCATTGAATACCATTCATTACTTTTCCATCTCAGGCCCCATGAGCCTCTGGAAGGGGCGGAGTCTTAAGCCTAATTTATTCCCTCTGTTAATTCCAGAAACAGATGTTTTCATCCGGTTCCAGAGGTGGTTCCAGTTTGTCCGTTGGTTAAGAGTTTAGTAACCCACTGAGCTGTGGGCGGAACAGAACAACACCACAGGGGGCAGTAGAGAGACCCACGTGTAAAATGTAATAATTACACCCATGAAGAAGGTTCCACTAGGACTTTAAAAATGGCGATGGAGGACAGAATTTGTGAGCTGGTCAGGGGAGACATTCATCTGTACGATGCGACCCGGGCGAGGAGACGGTGGAAGGTAACTCTGGGTAATGCCACTCGCTAGCGCCCCCTCAAGATTTCAAACACAACATCCATAATACGGACGCATGAATACCAGCTCTGAAAACAACGTCAGGAACACAAACAACCATTTGTCTGGTTCCAGAGGAATACATTAGGCTGAAGTTCTGATAGTAGAAAGACGCCGAACGCCATTTTGGAGCCGACATGAAGTTCCCTGTGTCTCAACAACAGTAACTGAGGACTTATCAACACTGTGTTTGGAGTTAGGATCTTTTAAAATCATATGACCTGCATTTGACCTTCCAATGTACACAATACTATTTTGAAGCTCATGACAGACAGGCAGGTAGACAGACAGACAGGCAGGTAGACAGACAGACAGGCAGGCAGGCAGACAGACAGTCAGACAGACAGACAGGCAGGCAGCCAGCCAGACAGACAGGCAGGAAGACAGACAGGCAGGCAGCCAGCCAGACAGACAGGAAGACAGACAGGCAGGCAGACAGACAGGCAGCCAGACAGACAGGCAGGCAGGAAGACAGGCAGACAGACAGGCAGACAGGCAGACAGGCAGGCAGGCAGCCAGACAGACAGGCAGACAGACAGACAGGCAGGCAGACAGACAGGAAGACAGACAGGCAGACAGGCAGGCAGACAGACAGACAGACAGACAGACAGATAGACAGGCAGGCAGACAGACAGACAGGCAGATCAATCACCTGTTCTTTATTGTCTGGTCTTTGTTGTCTGATCACAGCTGATTGATTGGAGGAGCTTTTTCTTCTGAGTGAAAATAAATGAGTTACTGAAATAATGAATTAATTTCAGACCCATTATTTATTTAAGTGTAAATATTACACACTCACCTCATATACAGTAAAACAACAAGTAGGACGGTCAACAGGACCAGACAGGACACTGAAATAGCAGCTGCTGTTTTCATTGAACCTAAAAGGAAATAAAAAAATAGGAGTTGTTTCTAAGTGGAAAAATAAAAATAAAAAAACCTAAGAATATTTAGACACATGACAACTCCAAGAAGATATTTAGAAATGACTGAATTCATCTAATGGTGCATAAGTGTAAACAGGAAGTCTCAGTCTGACCTTTGACCTAGTGCACATTGACCTGCAGCAGTTCACCTTTGGTATTATACCATGGACAAATGCATGTTGTAAAGATATATACATATATATATATATATATATATATATATATATATATATATATATATATATATATATATATATATGAACATGTTTATTCAAAATGTTCAACAGTTTCAACAAAACAACTGTTCTATTTAAATGCAGTTAAATGGAACAGTTGGATTTTTTTTGATAACCACCCGCTGCGCCGTTAACGCCCTCTGCGCCGTTAACGCCCTCTGCGCCGTTAACGCCCTCTGCGCCGTTAACGCCCTCTGCGCCGTTAACGCCCTCTGCGCCGTTAACGCCCTCTGCGCGCCGTTAACGCCCACTGCGCCGTTAACGCCCTCTGCGCCGTTAACGCCCTCTGCGCCGTTAACGCCCTCTGCGCCGTTAACGCCCTCTGCGCGCCGTTAACGCCCACTGCGCCGTTAACGCCCTCTGCGCCGTTAACGCCCTCTGCGCCGTTAACGCCCTCTGCGCGCCGTTAACGCCCACTGCGCCGTTAACGCCCTCTGCGCCGTTAACGCCCTCTGCGCGCCGTTAACGCCCACTGCGCCGTTAACGCCCTCTGCGCCGTTAACGCCCTCTGCGCCGTTAACGCCCACTGCGCCGTTAACGCCCTCTGCGCCGTTAACGCCCTCTGCGCCGTTAACGCCCTCTGCGCGCCGTTAACTCCCTCTGCGCGCCGTTAACGCCCTCTGCACGCCGTTAACACCCTCTGCGCCGTTAACACCCTCTGCGCCGTTAACACCCTCTGCGCCGTTAACACCCTCTGCGCCGTTAACGCCCTCTGCGCGCCGTTAACACCCTCTGCGCCGTTAACGCCCTCTGCCAAAGGTAACAAGTTTTGTCACTTCAGATTGACAGTACCATATCACTCCGCAGGTAGTTTGGCCACTTTTAAAGTAAATATTGTCTACGTTGTAACAGCTGTTTTATCCAATCTGTTAGAGTAGGAGCAGGAATAAACTGGAATAACCTGGAATAACCTGGAATAAACTGGAATAACCTGGAATAAACTGGAATAACCTGGAATAAACTGGAATAAACTGGAATAACCTGGAATAACCTGGAATAACCTGGAATAACCTGGAATAAACTGGAATAACCTGGAATAACCTGGAATAAACTGGAATAACCTGGAATAAACTGGAATAACCTGGAATAACCTGGAATAAACTGGAATAACCTGGAATAAACTGGAATAACCTGGAATAAACTGGAATAACCTGGAATAAACTGGAATAACCTGGAATAACCTGGAATAAACTGGAATAACCTGGAATAAACTGGAATAAACTGGAATAACCTGGAATAAACTGGAATAACCTGGAATAACCTGGAATAAACTGGAATAAACTGGAATAACCTGGAATAAACTGGAATAACCTGGAATAACCTGGAATAACCTGGAATAAACTGGAATAAACTGGAATAACCTGTAGAATAACCTGGAATAACCTGGAATAACCTGGAATAAACTGGAATAAACTGGAATAACCTGTAGAATAACCTGGAATAACCTGGAATAACCTGGAATAAACTGGAATAAACTGGAATAACCTGTAGAATAACAGGGATAATGGATTGTCCATGTGTGACTGTCAAAAATATTACCCTTCGGGGTGTTGTTCGGCCCGGTTGGTAAATATTTATCTGATAGTCACACATGTACAATACATTATCCCTTACAAATGTAACACAAGAGAGGAAACAAAACAAAACAATATTTTGCTGTAGATTATTCATCTCAGTCATACAGAGAAACAGGTAGAAGACAAAGAATCATCATGTTTTACTTGAAAAGATCGTTAGGTTTTATTATTATAGATGAAAACATGACTTACTTGGCAAAACAATTTGATGTGAGACAGAATGATGACGTCCTAACCCGTTCTCAGCAACACAATAATAATTCCCATTATGTTCGTGAGTAAATTCTGTAATTTGGTGGACGTGTCCTGACGCCAGTACTACCCTGTCCTTGTACCAGGTGTAGTTTGCTGCTGGGTTAGCATCACTGCTACATGTCAGAGTCACTGGTTTGCCCTCCACTATGTGACCAGACGGACTGACGGACACTGAGGCAAGTCTGGGAGAATCTGCAGGAAATAATGATGACTCGTTAGTATTTATTTAACCCATAAAAACCCAAACATTCAACGTCAATCAAAAGCATCTACTGATCTAAAAGGTGATAATATTAATATTCATATGTTTTTAATATATATATATATATATATATATATATATATATATATACCACTGTAACAACTGTTCAGTTTTGTTTCTTAATGTTGTACATGTG
Organism: Siphamia tubifer; assembly: GCA_020466265.1. Lineage (NCBI taxonomy): Eukaryota > Metazoa > Chordata > Actinopteri > Kurtiformes > Apogonidae > Siphamia > Siphamia tubifer. The sequence goes on from CM035783.1 coordinate 56,459,007, forward strand.
TGGGTGAATGTTTCTGTTTTTTATTTCAATTAAGTTATGACAGAAGAAAAATTACTGTTTTTAACTCAAATTATTTTGACTTTTTATTTCATAATTGTAACTTTTTTTATCTCATAATTGTAACTTTTTTATCTGATAATTTACATTCTCACGATTTTGACTTTGCTTAATGTGTCTTATAGTTCAGTGCACCTTATATTTGAAAAACACCTAAAAAATACTAAAATCATTGGCGATGTACCTTATATTGCAGTCCTTATAGTGGGGAAAATATGCTACATATTCAGCTCCTCAGTGAATGGTGACGTATGCCCTATGGTCAAAGTCAATCGTCTTTGGATCGATATTTCACCAAATGTCCGTCAACAAACACCACTGAAGGTGAAAGTGACCATTAAAACAAACGCAATGGGATGAAAATGACCCACATGTCTGGGATGAAAATGACCCACATGTCTGGGATGAGAATGACCCACATGTCTGGGATGAGAATGACCCACATGTCTGGGATGAGAATGACCCACATGTCTGGGATGAGAATGACCCACATGTCTGGGATGAGAATGACCCACATGTCTGGGATGAGAATGACCCACATGTCTGGGATGAGAATGACCCACATGTCTGGGATGAGAATGACCCACATGTCTGGGATGAGAATGACCCACATGTCTGGGATGAAAATGACCCACATGTCTCGGATGAAAATGACCCACATGTCTGGTTCATTTGAATGGTTTGATGTTTAATGTTCAGTCAGTGACACATTTACCCACTGACACCAATAAATGTGTGCAATGTGTATACTTTTATCATTTTTAAAGGGTTTAGGGGGTAGTATGGGCCCCTCTTATCTTAAAGATGATCTAGTTCCGTACCAACCCAATAGAACCCTTCGTTCTCAGAATGCAGGTTTACTGAAAGTTCCTAGGGTTTCTAAAAGTACAGTAGGAGCTAGAGCCTTTAGTTACCATGGTTACTGTCTTATGGAATCATCTTCCCTTTAATATTAAAGACGCCGACACAGTCTCTACATTTAAAATTAGGCTTAAAACATTCCTGTTCGAGAAAGCCTATGGTCAGGTTAGTTAAAAATGATGTGACTCATATATCATGTATACATGATGTATGAGTCACAGTTCAGTCTAGGCTGCCCTAGGAGTTAGAATGCTGGGGGAAGTACAGACACTGAGTTCTTTCTTCTCTTTCTCTCTCTCACATCTGTTTGTGTCATTTTTATAACATATCTTTCATACCAAGTCTGTTCATGACTAGTCACCTGGTGTCCCCTTTCCCCCCTCCCCCCCCGGGGGGAGTGGTGGTTTTCCTGACAGTGTCTGCATGGGAGCCATGGACGACAGGATCTGCAGTTTCTCGCCTGTGCCGACCTGTGACCCCGGACCACCGCCCCTGCCTGTCTGGACCAGCCCCCCTTCCTGCATCTATATATGGACGTTCATCTATAGTCTGTCCGTCCATGGGAGTGGATCTGTCCTTCAATGTGGTTCTCCTCAAGATTTCTTCTTTTTCCCACTGGGTTTGGAAGTTTTTTCTTGCCGAGAAGGAGGAGCTAAGGACAGGGGGAGGAGCTAAGGACAGGGGGAGGGTCTAAGGACAGGGGGAGGAGCTAAGGACAGGGGGAGGAGCTAAGGACAGGGGATGCGTGGGACTTTTCATGTATTTCTGTAGTTGATTGTGTTTTTGTAAAGCCCTGTGTGACAACTTTGTTGTGATTTAGTCCAATAGGACTGACCTTTGACCTTAGAAACCTACTGGTGTATGAGTGTATGGGTGAATGTGAGGCTAATGTAAAGCGCTTTGGGCACCATGAAGGTGGAAAAGCGCTATATAAGTGCAGTCCATTTAGCATTTAGGGCTTTATAAATAAAATTTTATTGAATTAGTATTGGGGGTTTAGGGGGTAGTATTGGGGGTTTAGGGGGTACTATTGGGGGTTTAGGGGGTAGTATTGGGGGTTTAGGGGGTAGTATTGGGGGTTTAGGGGGTAGTATTGGGGGTTTAGGGGGTACTATTGGAGGCCTTTTACATGTAAAATGAGACTGTTATTTATGAAATATTCACTTCTGGAACAAATGAATTTCATAAGTTGAGGTTCCACTGTACTTTGATATTGACTTTTCTACACTGTACAGAACTTTGTGTTTTCACTTTAAATGTTGGTACTTACACTGGACGTCAAGGATACGAGAGGACGAGTTGGTCTGTCCATATTCATTCTTAGATGTGCAGTAGTAGACTCCAGAGTCGTCAGAGCGGATGGAGGTGAAATAATAAACACCTCCTGGTCCTAGGGGTAGGCTTTGGTTCCCTTTGTTTAAAGTATGATGAGCTTTTGGGTTAGCATCAGCACCTGTGCAGCTCAGAGTGACTGAAGTGTCCTCTGTTATGACACCATCAGGGTTGACTGTTAGAGAAGGATGTTTAGGAGCATCTGTACATGGACAAGAAGAAGGTATTGAAATAAAACAGATGAAGCACATGTTATCACAGTCCATCAGGTTCTTCTTACTTACATTTGACATCAATAGAAATGTCAGACGTGGTCCTCCCCAGTTGGTTCTCAGCTGTACATTTATATTTTCCAGAATCAGAGACGTGGATGGACCTGAAGAAGAGCTCTGGTCCTTTACTAACATTAGAAAGGCTTATATTTACTGCATTTGTCCAGGAAAAGGTGTAATGAGCTGGTGGGTTTGCATCACTGCTGCAGGTCAACGTCACTACATGACCCTCCATGGTGTCATTAGAAGGACTCTTTAACACCTGGACATTCTTTGGAGCGTCTAGAGGAGATCATATGAATACACATGCACATCTGGATGGAAATGTTTTATTATACACAACAATGTGTTTTAACAGTGATTAAAGAATATATGGAACTATGTGGAAATATTATTTGAACGTACAGCTGAGGTCTTTAGTTTAAATTTTTTAGTAAGTAGTAAATGTTAAGTTAGGAGTGTTGTGTTTTATTAGAATAGAATAACAACATAAATACAATAAAATTATACAATTAAGTTCCATTTAGCAGCATCTCATCACAACCATATCATGAAAACAATCTAAAAGAGTCAAAGAAAAGACAATATATAATAAAAATCCAATAATATATCAGCAGAGGTAAAAGACATGTACATACACACCATGGTTAAAAAAATAAATGAATTAAATGTCCAGTTCAATACTTCAAAAAGTGTGAATGTATTAAAGTGCCAATGTGCATTAAAATACAGTAAAATCATTTTTTTTCTTTTTATCGCCTGTGGGTAAAAGATGTGCAGTAGTCGATTTGTGATGACGAGTGATGGAGTTTATGGGTCACACCTGCAGATTTACCATTTATATATAATATATATATATATATATATATATATATATATATATATATATATATATATATATATATATGTGTGTGTGTGTGTGTGGGGGGGGGGGGGGTGTATGTATGTGTGTGTATGTACGTGTGTGTGTATGTGGGGGGGGGGGGGGGGTTCCGACCTTGGCCGGGGGTCTGCGTTCTCAGAATTCTTTTCTAGTTTCTAATGTTAACAACAGTTTATGTGTGGAGCTGATCCTGGATCTGGTTTTTGATTCATTCTTTTATTTGTATAAACTTGGGATCATTTCCATTTGTAACTGAGCTACTGTGACACTGAGAGTTCATCTACATTCACTGATAGAAGATAAACTAGTCAGTCACAGACGGTAGAACTGCACCAACACTTGATATGGTGTCATATGACGTCACCACGTGATGGAACCATAGGTGTTGACCCATCTGATGTCTGACGATTAGGGGTCAAAGGTTAAGGTTATAGGTGTTGACCCATCTGATGTCTGAAGGTTAGGGGTCAAAGGTTAAGGTTATAGGTGTTGACCCATCTGATGTCTGAAGGTTAGGGGTCAAAGGTTAAGGTTATAGGTGTTGACCCATCTGATGTCTGAAGGTTAGGGGTCAAAGGTTAAGGTTATAGGTGTTGACCCATCTGATGTCTGACGGTTAGGGTTAGGGGTCAAAGGTTAGGGTTATAGGTGTTGACCCATCTGATATCTGACGGTTAGGGGTCAAAGGTTAAGGTTATAGGTGTTGACCCATCTGATGTCTGACGGTTAGGGTTAGGGGTCAAAGGTTAGGGTTATAGGTGTTGACCCATCTGATGTCTGAAGGTTAGGGGTCAAAGGTTAAGGTTATAGGTGTTGACCCATCTGATGTCTGACGGTTAGGGTTAGGGGTCAAAGGTTAGGGTTATAGGTGTTGACCCATCTGATATCTGACGGTTAGGGGTCAAAGGTTAAGGTTATAGGTGTTGACCCATCTGATGTCTGAAGGTTAGGGGTCAAAGGTTAAGGTTATAGGTGTTGACCCATCTGATGTCTGAAGGTTAGGGGTCAAAGGTTAAGGTTATAGGTGTTGACCCATCTGATGTCTGAAGGGTAGGGGTCAAAGGTTAAGGTTATAGGTGTTGACCCATCTGATGTCTGAAGGTTAGGGTTAGGGGTCAAAGGTTAGGGTTATAGGTGTTGACCCATCTGATATCTGACGGTTAGGGGTCAAAGGTTAAGGTTATAGGTGTTGACCCATCTGATGTCTGAAGGTTAGGGTTAGGGGTCAAAGGTTAGGGTTATAGGTGTTGACCCATCTGATGTCTGAAGGTTAGGGGTCAAAGGTTAAGGTTATAGGTGTTGAGCCATCTGATGTCTGAAGGTTAGGGTTAGGGGTCAAAGGTTAGGGTTATAGGTGTTGACCCATCTGATATCTGACGGTTAGGGGTCAAAGGTTAAGGTTATAGGTGTTGAGCCATCTGATGTCTGAAGGTTAGGGTTAGGGGTCAAAGGTTAGGGTTATAGGTGTTGACCCATCTGATATCTGAAGGTTAGGGTTAGGGGTCAAAGGTTAGGGTTATAGGTGTTGACCCATCTGATATCTGACGGTTATGGGTCAAAGGTTAAGGTTATAGGTGTTGACCCATCTGATGTCTGAAGGTTAGGGTTAGGGGTCAAAGGTTAGGGTTATAGGTGGTGACCCATCTGATGTCTGAAGGGTAGGTTTAGGGGTCAAAGGTCAACTCATATGAATGAAAAAACCACCAGATTATATCTGAGGTATTAACACTGATGTGTTTTAGTTGTTGACCTTTACTATGACCTCGACCTTTGACCTTCATCGCTAAAAATCGAATGGGTTCTTCCTTGACCCATTATCTGTCGTTCTTGAAAGCTTCATCAAAATCTGTTAAGAAATGTTTGCGTAACCCTGCTGAAAGACAGACAGTCAGACAGACAGTCACACAGACAGTCACACAGACAGACAGACAGTCACACAGACAGTCACACAGACAGACAGGCAGTCACACAGACAGTCACACAGACAGACAGACAGTCACACAGACAGTCACACAGACAGACAGGCAGTCACACAGACAGTCACACAGACAGACAGACAGTCACACAGACAGCCACACAGACAGACAGACAGTCACACAGACAGTCACAAAGACAGACAGACAGTCACACAGACAGACAGACAGTCACACAGACAGTCAAAAAGACAGACAGTCACACAGACAGTCACACAGACAGACAGACAGTCACACAGACAGACAGACAGTCACACAGACAGTCACACAGACAGAAAGGCAGTCACACAGAGAGTCACACAGACAGACAGACAGTCACACAGACAGTCACATAGACAGACAGGCAGTCACACAGACAGTCACACAGACAGACAGACAGTCACACAGACAGTAACACAGACAGACAGACAGTCACAAAGACAGACAGTCACACAGACAGTCACACAGACAGACAGACAGTCACACAGACAGTCATGAAGACAGACAGACAGTCACACAGACAGACAGACAGTAACACAGACAGTCACAAAGACAGACAGTCACACAGACAGTCACACAGACAGACAGACAGTCACACAGACAGTCACACAGACAGAAAGACAGTCACACAGACAGTCACACAGACAGACAGGCAGTCACACAAAGAGTCACACAGACAGACAGACAGTCACACAGACAGACAGGCAGTCACACAGACAGTCACACAGACAGTCACACAGACAGACAGACAGTCACACAGACAGACAGACAGACAGACAGACAGACAGTCACACAGACAGTCACACAGACAGACAGGCAGTCACACAGAGAGTCACACAGACAGTCACACAGACAGTCACACAGACAGACAGGCAGTCACACAGACAGACAGACAGTCACACAGACAGTAACACAGACAGTCACACAGACAGTTACAAAGACAGACAGTCACACAGACAGTCACACAGGCAGACAGACAGTCACACAGACAGTCACACAGACAGACAGGCAGTCACACAGAAAGACAGACAGTCACACAGACAGTCACACAGACAGACAGGCAGTCACACAGACAGTCACACAGACAGACAGACAGTCACACAGACAGTCACACAGACAGACAGACAGTCACACAGACAGTCACACAGACAGACAGGCGGTCACACAGACAGTCACACAGACAGACAGACAGTCACACAGACAGACAGGCAGTCACACAGACAGTCACACAGACAGACAGACAGTCACACAGACAGCCACACAGACAGACAGGCAGTCACACAGACAGTCACACAGACAGACAGACAGTCACACAGACAGCCACACAGACAGACAGACAGTCACACAGACAGTCACAAAGACAGACAGACAGTCACACAGACAGTCACAAAGACAGACAGTCACACAGACAGTCACACAGACAGACAGACAGTCACACAGACAGACAGGCAGTCACACAGACAGACAGACAGTCACACAGACAGTCACACAGACAGACAGGCAGTCACACAGACAGTCACACAGACAGACAGACAGTCACACAGACAGTCACACAGACAGACAGACAGTCACACAGACAGTCACACAGACAGACAGGCGGTCACACAGACAGTCACACAGACAGACAGACAGTCACACAGACAGACAGGCAGTCACACAGACAGTCACACAGACAGACAGACAGTCACACAGACAGCCACACAGACAGACAGGCAGTCACACAGACAGTCACACAGACAGACAGACAGTCACACAGACAGCCACACAGACAGACAGACAGTCACACAGACAGTCACAAAGACAGACAGACAGTCACACAGACAGTCACAAAGACAGACAGTCACACAGACAGTCACACAGACAGACAGACAGTCACACAGACAGTCACACAGACAGACAGACAGTCACACAGACAGTCACACAGACAGACAGGCAGTCACACAGAGAGTCACACAGACAGACAGACAGTCACACAGACAGACAGGCAGTCACACAGACAGACAGACAGACAGTCACACAGACAGTAACACAGACAGACAGACAGTCACACAGACAGTCACAAAGACAGACAGTCACACAGAGAGTCACACAGACAGACAGACAGTCACACAGACAGTCACACAGACAGACAGGCAGTCACACAGAGAGTCACACAGACAGACAGACAGTCACACAGACAGCCACACAGACAGACAGACAGTCACACAGACAGTCACAAAGACAGACAGACAGTCACACAGACAGACAGACAGTCACACAGACAGTCAAAAAGACAGACAGTCACACAGACAGACAGACAGTCACACAGACAGACAGACAGTCACACAGACAGTCACACAGACAGAAAGGCAGTCACACAGAGAGTCACACAGACAGACAGACAGACAGACAGTCACACAGACAGTCACATAGACAGACAGGCAGTCACACAGACAGTCACACAGACAGACAGACAGTCACACAGACAGTAACACAGACAGACAGACAGTCACAAAGACAGACAGTCACACAGACAGTCACACAGACAGACAGACAGTCACACAGACAGTCATGAAGACAGACAGACAGTCACACAGACAGACAGACAGTAACACAGACAGTCACAAAGACAGACAGTCACACAGACAGTCACACAGACAGACAGACAGTCACACAGACAGTCACACAGACAGACAGACAGTCACACAGACAGTCACACAGACAGACAGGCAGTCACACAAAGAGTCACACAGACAGACAGACAGTCACACAGACAGACAGGCAGTCACACAGACAGTCACACAGACAGTCACACAGACAGACAGACAGTCACACAGACAGACAGACAGACAGACAGTCACACAGACAGTCACACAGACAGACAGGCAGTCACACAGAGAGTCACACAGACAGTCACACAGACAGTCACACAGACAGACAGGCAGTCACACAGACAGACAGACAGTCACACAGACAGTAACACAGACAGTCACACAGACAGTTACAAAGACAGACAGTCACACAGACAGTCACACAGGCAGACAGACAGTCACACAGACAGTCACACAGACAGACAGACAGTCACACAGACAGTCACAAAGACAGACAGACAGTCACACAGACAGACAGACAGTAACACAGACAGTCACAAAGACAGACAGTCACGCAGACAGTCACACAGACAGACAGGCAGTCACACAGACAGACAGACAGTCACACAGACAGTCACACAGACAGACAGGCAGTCACACAGACAGTCACACAGACAGACAGACAGTCACACAGACAGTCACACAGACAGACAGACAGTCACACAGACAGTCACACAGACAGACAGGCGGTCACACAGACAGTCACACAGACAGACAGACAGTCACACAGACAGACAGGCAGTCACACAGACAGCCACACAGACAGACAGGCAGTCACACAGAGAGTCACACAGACAGACAGACAGTCACACAGACAGCCACACAGACAGACAGACAGTCACACAGACAGTCACAAAGACAGACAGACAGTCACACAGACAGACAGACAGTCACACAGACAGTCAAAAAGACAGACAGTCACACAGACAGACAGACAGTCACACAGACAGACAGACAGTCACACAGACAGTCACACAGACAGAAAGGCAGTCACACAGAGAGTCACACAGACAGACAGACAGACAGACAGTCACACAGACAGTCACATAGACAGACAGGCAGTCACACAGACAGTCACACAGACAGACAGACAGTCACACAGACAGTAACACAGACAGACAGACAGTCACAAAGACAGACAGTCACACAGACAGTCACACAGACAGACAGACAGTCACACAGACAGTCATGAAGACAGACAGACAGTCACACAGACAGACAGACAGTAACACAGACAGTCACAAAGACAGACAGTCACACAGACAGTCACACAGACAGACAGACAGTCACACAGACAGTCACACAGACAGACAGACAGTCACACAGACAGTCACACAGACAGACAGGCAGTCACACAAAGAGTCACACAGACAGACAGACAGTCACACAGACAGACAGGCAGTCACACAGACAGTCACACAGACAGTCACACAGACAGACAGACAGTCACACAGACAGACAGACAGACAGACAGACAGTCACACAGACAGTCACACAGACAGACAGGCAGTCACACAGAGAGTCACACAGACAGTCACACAGACAGTCACACAGACAGACAGGCAGTCACACAGACAGACAGACAGTCACACAGACAGTAACACAGACAGTCACACAGACAGTTACAAAGACAGACAGTCACACAGACAGTCACACAGGCAGACAGACAGTCACACAGACAGTCACACAGACAGACAGACAGTCACACAGACAGTCACAAAGACAGACAGACAGTCACACAGACAGACAGACAGTAACACAGACAGTCACAAAGACAGACAGTCACGCAGACAGTCACACAGACAGACAGGCAGTCACACAGACAGACAGACAGTCACACAGACAGTCACACAGACAGACAGGCAGTCACACAGACAGTCACACAGACAGACAGACAGTCACACAGACAGTCACACAGACAGACAGACAGTCACACAGACAGTCACACAGACAGACAGGCGGTCACACAGACAGTCACACAGACAGACAGACAGTCACACAGACAGTCACACAGACAGACAGACAGTCACACAGACAGCCACACAGACAGACAGACAGTCACACAGACAGTCACAAAGACAGACAGACAGTCACACAGACAGTCACAAAGACAGACAGTCACACAGACAGTCACACAGACAGACAGACAGTCACACAGACAGTCACACAGACAGACAGACAGTCACACAGACAGTCACACAGACAGACAGGCAGTCACACAGAGAGTCACACAGACAGACAGACAGTCACACAGACAGACAGGCAGTCACACAGACAGACAGACAGACAGTCACACAGACAGTAACACAGACAGACAGACAGTCACACAGACAGTCACAAAGACAGACAGTCACACAGAGAGTCACACAGACAGACAGACAGTCACACAGACAGTCACACAGACAGACAGACAGACAGTCACACAGACAGTCACAAAGACAGTCACAAAGACAGACAGACAGTCACACAGACAGACAGACAGTAACACAGACAGTCACAAAGACAGACAGTCACACAGACAGTCACACAGACAGACAGGCAGTCACACAGACAGTCACACAGACAGACAGACAGTCACACAGACAGTCACACAGACAGACAGGCAGTCACACAGACAGTCACACAGACAGACAGACAGTCACACAGACAGCCACACAGACAGTCACAAAGACAGACAGACAGTCACACAGTCAGACAGAAGTCACACAGACAGTCACAAAGACAGACAGTCACACAGACAGTCACACAGACAGACAGACAGTCACACAGACAGTCACACAGACAGACAGACAGTCACACAGACAGTCACACAGACAGACAGACAGTCACACAGACAGTCACAAAGACAGACAGACAGTCACACAGACAGACAGACAGACAGTCACGCAGACAGTCACAAAGACAGACAGTCACACAGACAGTCACACAGACAGACAGACAGACAGTCACACAGAAAGTCACACAAGACAGACAGACAGTCACACAGACAGTCTCACAGACAGACAGGCAGTCACACAGAGAGTCACACAGACAGACAGACAGTCACACAGACAGACAGACAGTAACACAGTCACAAAGACAGACAGTCACACAGACAGACAGACAGTCACACAGACAGTCACAAAGACAGACAGACAGTCACACAGACAGACAGACAGTAACACAGACAGTCACAAAGACAGACAGTCACACAGACAGTCACACAGACAGACAGACAGTCACACAGACAGTCACACAGACAGACAGACAGTCACACAGACAGTCACACAGACAGACAGGCAGTCACACAGAGAGTCACACAGACAGACAGACAGTCACACAGACAGACAGGCAGTCACACAGAGAGTCACACAGACAGACAGACAGTCACACAGACAGTCACAAAGACAGACAGACAGACAGACAGTCACGCAGACAGTCACAAAGACAGACAGTCACACAGACAGTCACACAGACAGACAGACAGTCACACAGACAGTCACACAGAGAGTCACACAGACAGACAGACAGTCACACAGACACACAGACAGACAGTCACGCAGACAGTCACAAAGACAGACAGTCACACAGACAGTCACACAGACAGACAGACAGACAGTCACACAGAAAGTCACACAAGACAGACAGACAGTCACA